>KN832979.1:186796-410943 GCA_000827315.1 Piloderma croceum F 1598
GGGGTTGCGGACTCGTCATACAGTACTGTTCCGAGCTTGATGTCCAAGATATTTGGTTTACTAAAAGGATACGCCAAGTTTTCAAGCACAATAGACTGTAAATAAATTATGTAATGTAAGTAATTGAAGGTGCCGCATCTAAAATGATGGATACTCATCTGTCTGGATCTCCGGTGATTCAGCAAGGGGTTTGACCACTAGAGGATCGGTATTAAGCCCATCGACTTCGCCTTCCAGCTTCAAGGTTCCGTAAAATTTAGGCAGAAATGGACGTAATGGTCCGAAAGCAGGATCTAAGGCGTGCGTCTGATAAAACTCCAGCTCCAATGGCAGAGCCTTCTTGATGATCAGAGACCCGTCTTCGGTTGCGAGAATACCGGGATGTCCGCCCACTTGTGAGCTTAACGGGAGTGGTGACGAGGTCCACGAAGACATCGGAGATCGTCAGAGTACAGAAGCAAAGAGCATAAGGCCATCAGCAAGGGACTGGCTAATTAGTTGGAGCCAACTGGTGGCCGTCGAGTCGACTATGTACTAAACGCACGCGGGATTATATAATTTTCATACACCTATTTTATACACCACCATCATCATGCAAGCTCTTGACCACACGGCTAACATATATCTGGCTGTATCCTTATCGCCCTCATCGCTGTATCTTCAGAATCCATCCACATTGTCCAGCACACACCCCTCAATTACTCATGTCGGCCAAGTAGGCCAGATGGCGGATGTCCAACTCTTCAGTATACCCAGAGACGAATGGGATCGTGCACAAATTGATATTCTTGAGACATTGAATTCTCAGCAGGGTATAAGTCGAGTTGATGTCCAGACTGCGAAGCAAAGGGCGAAGAGGGGGGGAGACGAGCTGTAGGCTACGGTGCGTCTGCAGTAGTACTGCCTGGCCAGGTTTTGACGTCGCAACAACTATAGCGCAAACATTGTACTATATTAAAATAAGATAGCGTGCAAATACATCAACAAGCGTTTCAGTGGCCTCCATTGTGTCCATTTCCCAAGCCGACTGCCTTCGTCGGGATCACCAATTCCCCTTTTTCCGCGCTAACACCTCTATGATGTTCTTCTTTCCATCCACATGCGGAATGAATAAACAACAGACGAGCGGCGCCAGTAAGGCTACGGGTATTGTTCCAATGATCGAGACAAGAAGCGGTTGCTCAGCCCAGATAAAAACCATGAGCCCGACAAAAAACATCAACACCCCCGCTGCTAAAACACCAAGACCTGAAAACAATGCCGTTGCCACGCAATATTCGATCAACCTGGTGTGTAGTCTGGATCGCTCAGGTGGAATCAGAGATCTGTTGTTCGCAACCCATGTTGTGTTGAGGAATTCGACCTGGGGTGGATGAAGCACTTCAAACCATCTCGCCTATAAATACAAATATTTCTGTTACATATCTTACGAGCAAATATTGAGGTGTTTACCGTTATCGTTGCAATCACCGCTCCAAAAACATCGAGAGATATTCCGGCAATCCAAAATGCATTGACGAATTTGGCTGAGAGTGTCTGATTGTTAGATAGTGTTATCGCCAGCATCTGAGCCTGCAACGCAGCCATGAAGATCGCCTGTACGATTGATGAGCGATAAGAAAAGGAACGCGTACATTATAAAGTGCTCACGATGAGGCCTACGCTTCGAAATCCTTCCATCGTCCGCTGACGTTCATCCACCGTCACCTTCGTATTCACCAGACGGCTACTAGGAGCAGAATCATGTCCAGATCTCTGATCGTTCTCTTCTTGAGGTGCTTCGAGGTCAGACATGAAGTTCACTGAGATATAGAACAAGATTCGGCGATCCGAGTCAGTCGTCTATGCGAAAGTCGGCCAGCAGAAGACGGAGATGTTGCTCACCTCAGGCGTAAGTACAGTGACGAAGAATACGTAAGTCAGGCATTTCAACAAACGTGGAAGCGGATGGGCGCCTGTCGAAGCGCGCCTGGACCATAACATGGCGAATCGAAATTAGCCTTGAGCAAGGGGGAGTAATGCTAAGCAGGGCTCAAACGTATACGGATGGTTATGATTCGATGAGGGGAAACAGTAATAAGTGAATGCGGCGGAAATGAAGCCGAATTTGACAGCACTACAGCTGAGGCTTCGGTATTATACTACCATTAATCCTCAAGTTTCCTACATACCTTGGTAGATGCAAATGCAAGCCTACCGCGAGTGAAGGACATTCTTCGAAGAGCTTGGATACAACAGTCCGCTTCCGCTGGCCCTTGTCTGGTCGAAGGGTAAACTGCTCGACTTCACTTCCCCAGCAAAAAACCGTCGCAAGACAGAATGTGTTCCGAAGAGAAGCCTGGATGTATCTCGGCACCAGAGGTTTGTCTCGCAACTAAGCCGTGGAACTGTATTTGCTTGGATTTGTAGCCGTCGATAACGAGGGTAGGTGAACTGTGCCCGCAATAGGATTCACCGATATGGCATAGATTCGACGCACAGTTAAGCTGATTGGCTTTTCGTAGATGCGTGGATGATCGGACAAAAGAGGCACATAGTATCTCCAATAGGCGGTGGCACCTCTTATGGGCAAAAAGCAAACAGGCGAAGAGACGGGAGATAAATTTGTGCGAGTCTAAGAAAAACAGATTTTAGCTTCAAGGAAGACAAGAATGAAATATCGTTAGTGCGAATTTTTCATAGACGCATGCACGACTCTTATGAATGAGGGTTGGACTTGACACCATGACGAGGATGAAAAAAAAGAAAACGAAGGAGAGACAAGTGGATGAACGTACAGTTATGTAAATAATATCCGAGTTGATATGGCGAATCAAGACCAAACACACATCAAAGCGGACATTAGTCAAAATAAATTGGAGGTTGACGAAGCCCCTTGCCAGCCGGGTCATGGCCATATCACGGTTGACCAATGCTGAACACATGCGATGTGAGTACAGAAGGACACCCTCGACGGAGATTTAATGGTGCGACATAATATCACGACTGGAACCTTTTCCTGGGGCAGGCCGCTTGATTGAAAGCTGATCTCGGTCCGAGTTTGGGTACGACGACGCCCGGTTTGGAAACTTCCGCGTAACTTATGTAATCGTAGCGGCACAGGGTGCCAGTCCCCGACTCGCAACTTTTTCCAGTGGGAGGAATGATGAGACAAAATACTATTGCTATCGGGTATGAGGGGATACAATAAATAGAAAAAGTAAATAGGCAATGATGTACATGCAGAAATTGGTGAGTCTGCTTAATAATTAAAATTGAAATTGTGGAGCCGACGCTCCGAAAAAAAGGGGTTTTTCGTCATAATAGGTCGTTCGGGTGAAACCGTGTGGGATCGTTTGGCGGGGATGTTTACAGTTTTGATCGACAGAACCCTCCTCTCTTGTCAGAGAATCGGGGATCACTCCTCTGTTTTGCCTCTGTTGCTCTCTTTGTTCCAGGGTGCCACCTATAAACGACCTGCCGTGAACTTCTTTCCAATCACCTTGAATATCATCCCGGCTAGTCGTGGCTCTTCAGAGTTTGATAAAGATGCCAAATAACAGGCAGGGCTTCTGGAACACTGCGCGTCATGACTCATGACTTATCAATGGCAGGCACTGGTCCTTCATCGTGCGAGCCTTTTTCATAATTTGCTAATGACATTCTTATTAACTCGACGCGTCGTAGAAATTTCTGCCGGAGGATGACCTTATTTGAAACCGTTCACCCCATCTATCTCAGCGGTATGTTTTGCACCTTCGCAATCGCCAGTCGCAATGATCATGTGGCCATACCAGGTCCCGCCGAGTTGACGCTGAGGAGATACTCAAACTGGAATATTGTGGAACATGACAACGCAGAAGAGGTTGACTTGATGACCCATATACGGCGGCGGATGGTTTAAGATAGTGGGTTTCAGGAATGGTACTCATCAGTCACGCCGCAGGGGACCTGTTCGGCAAAAATAGCCCCCTTGTGTGATACTCACCGAGACTGTCCGGACAGGCGCGACAAGAGGTCGAATGTCTTGTGCGGCAACTACGGGAAGCCTATTGAGATGTGTTCTGCGTGCAAGAAAGCGTACTACTGAGATGGAGAGTAAGCTATGCCTCGTTGTGTGCTTTTGTCCCGTGCAGCTATTGCCGAAGCAGGTGCCAGACTTTACACTGGAAGAAAGAGCATTAACGACTTTGTGCTCAGAGCGAGACTGAGGGCCAAATCGTACTGTGTAGTCACAGCGTTTACCTTCAGTGGCCTAGGCTAGACAATCTTCCATGGAATGTTGCCCTTGTGCGGCATTTTATTGTTCATGATGACAACTGTGATTATATATCTTATGAGAAAGCTTGTCCCGTCGTTGTTGGTATGTCTATTGGTGCGAGGAGTTAACTGGCTATTTGAAGTTAATAGCCCCTGACCGGCTCGGCGTAGCGAATTACCGGCGCATTGCCACAATGTTTACCGGAGTCACGGTCACCGTTGGCTCCACTTCAGCTCCCTCTTCAGACCCTGCATAAAGTCGCGCAGTCGTTCAAACATTTGGCCATGTCGGAGCTCGGAGACCTATCCATAAGTTCTTTGTTTAACGTGAAGGGGAAAATCGGTGCGTAGTGTTCTGTTGCGATCAAGTCATGTATTAACACTATGACAATGGCACAGCACTGGTTACCGGGGGAGGCACAGGAATTGGTAAAGCGATCGCTGCATCCCTTGCGGCCAATGGTGCCAAAGTGTATATCGCAGCTCGTAAAGAGTCTCTACTGAAAGAGGTCAGTGCTGTGGAGAACGCATATTGAATTTGATCCGGAGGGTTCAGCTGCACAGACGACAACTGAACTGAACAGCAGAGGTCCAGGAAAGGTGGAATATATCGTCGCAAATCTAGGCGTAAGCTTTAACCTTGATTGGGCTGTCGATGTCTGAACTGCATGGCTGGCTATCAGAGCAAAGCTGGATGCGATGCTCTCATCGCCGAAATTAAGAAGCGTGAACACAAGCTTCACATTCTTGTTAATAATTCGGGTATCACATGGGGTGCTCCTTACGATGATTTCCCGGAAGCTAAAGGATGGGACAATGTGATGGCAGTTAACGTTAAAAGCATTTTTTATAGTGAGGATCTGATATCACTTACGCAAAAGGTCCTGTCGTTAACTAACATTCCCCGCTTACATAGTGACTTCTGGGTGGGTCCTAAAATTGTATATGGGCCTAGGACCTGACTTACTTCTCGTGTGTGGCTAGACTTACAGAACTCCTCGCCAAAGATTCCAATGCACTGGACCCGGCGCATGTTATTAATATCTCCTCTACATCGTCTGTCTCGGGCTTTGCCGAGGGATCGTTGAGTGCCGGAGGCTCAGGAACTTGGAGTTGTAAGTACATAGTGATAATACATGATACAATACCTCATTCTTTTATATAGATGGAATTAGTAAAGCCGCAGGTACACCTACATCACTATCTTCCTATATATTATATTTACAATTTTTAGTCAACCATCTAACGACCACTCTCGCTGTCAAACTGAGCAAACGGAAAATTATGTATGTAGTCTTAGTTGCGACTCTGATGTCCGCTTATACGCTATTTTCTTTCAGGGTCAACGCTATCTTGCCAGGGTAAGTTTCAAACTATGAATTAACATGAAGTCCTCCGAATGACAGGATGCGACTCTAGACTATTCCCCACTCGTATGACTGCGTACGGGTTTAAGACACTGGGAGACAACATCTCAAGAGGACAACCAACAGGTGGGTTCTTCTACATCACTTGTTTATATCCGCCAATTTTATTCGTTCTGCAGGTCGAGCCGGACTTCCTCAAGACCTCGCAGGGATCGCACTTTTCTTATCTTCCTCTGCCTCGGCACACGTCACAGGCGCTCACATCATTCTAGATGGTGGACGGGCACTAGATTCTCAGTCAATCTCACCCGCAACAAGATTATGAAGGAAGGGTCTCACATGCATAAATGACGAATGTTAGACGATACCTGCGAAAATTCGAATTCATTGCCGAGTTGTTTCATCTGGCGAAATAGCTTTCCCAGTCTACAAATTAATGAGACACATGAGTGTCATTTACATACGCGTGGAAAACTTGCAGGACATGTACAATGCGATATGCAGAGAGAAGGTTCCGTGCGAAGTGGTACATTTTCTATCCTGAAGTCCCATGAGGTGGCCGAGATCCAAATGAAACCGAAAGTGATACAAATACAAACCATTTCGTCCGTCCTAGTTTGAGCTTTTCACAGAAACATTCTCGTTACCACTCGCGTTTCTGCCCGTTGTCTTTGTCGTTCCATCACCGATGGTTCCTACGCCGTCCGTGTCGCCCAACACACTCGAGTTCCAGGCCGCGCCACTCCCAAGACCTGCTGCTGCTCCAGGACTGGCGTCTGCGCTCGCTCTCCACTTCCCACTCTGCGCGCAGATCGTTCGATACAAGACATCATTAAAGCCAACACACTGCAATCCCACACACGCCACCTTCAAAGCACCAGCTGCGTAAAGCTGCGACGTCTCATAGAAGTTCTGGGGAGACGTGTTTTTTCGGGAGGCGATAGTTTCTTTCACGAGTAGTTGAGTGGTCTGCAAAGCGTTCTCAGTTGTTCCATAGATCGGTGCACGTGCAAGAGATGTAGGGGACAGACCTCGTTGGAGAGCGCTTCCCATTCTTTCGTGTTGAGGTCTTCTAGTCGGAAAGCCTTGTAAACGCCTGCGTAGTACCATTTCCCATCTTTGTTGTAGAAGCATTCTTTCCAAGATGGTTGGAGTGAGATCGGCATGATCCACGAAGGAAAATCATAATATATTAGCTCACCAGTCGGTTTATTCATCTTTCCCAGAACATCGACAGCAGTCCAACGATGAGCGGTCGCAACGCGAGGGTTTGTGCTGCATTTAAACACCGGAGTAAGCAAGTAACCATGTTCTTCTCGTTGAGGACACCAAGACGTCGTGAGCTGTTGAAAAACGCGATAGTTTGCAAGTCTGAGTATTGAAAAAAAAATCAGTGAAACCAAGGGACTCGAATTATATGCAGTCCAATAAAGCGCACGAATTTTTAAGAGACTGGGAGGACATTTAGTTTCAGCAAAACAGAGTACATCCTCGGAATAAAAGTGCACTCACGCCAGTAGTGTTGCCTAGAAATTCGTGCAATGTAAAAGGAGCTGGAATGAGAATGGGCTTGAGTGCATCGTCGGGTATATCAGCAGGGATCGGAAGAACTGCGAGGATCGAATGTCGAGCAGAAATTCTATGTTCTGGTTCATCGGAAGCAGACGGGTGACGGATAATCTATGTAGTTGTCGGAATGAGTTTTTAGACAATAGCACTAAAAATGTGCGAAATACTTGATTTCCGGCGGGAAATGTACTCTGCATGGATAACTGAGGTCTTGGGGAAAGCGCGTGGTTTGTTTGCAGGGAGGAAACGTCAGATGAACTTGCCGAGCCTTCGCGGAGGACTCTGAAAGGGACACTGCCGAGTTCAGTTTTCGAAGCAGTGACCATATCCATCTCATTTTGGAAAATCAGTGACACCTGTGGAATTGCGAAACAGTAGTTGTAATCGTGGGGACGCAGGAGTCACTCAAAACAACGACCGCACCTTCATCGAGTTTAAGTTCGCCTTTCCTTCTTCATAGCGTGGGGGTGGGTCAGTTAAGGGTTTTCCAGTATCGGTGCGAATTTCCTTCAACAATTTCACATCTTCGCGCAGTGCCTTGATAATTCCTTGAAGTCTATCGATCTCCGAACCCGCTTTCGTCTTCTCTTCTTCATATTCTTCATCACAAGAACCCTTCATCAACAGCCTCCTTCTCAGATCTTCCTTCTCCAGTTCCAAATGATCGATAATCGCGGTTTTCTGACGAATGGAAACATGAGCGTCGTTGAGGCGTTGAACGACAGCATCACGGGCTGTTATGGCTTCAACGACGCGCATCCTCTCAACCTGAATCTCGATAGCCATTTCCGCCGCACGAAAGGGATCCTTGTGGACAAGTCTAAGCGTAGTTCTCGTGCATATAGTCTAGCTCAGTTCGGCGGTCCTGGCGTACCATCGTTTTGAGCAGTTCTATCTCTCGCCTAGCCTGCCTCAAATCTCGCCTCACATCATCGACTGCTACTGACTTCTGCGGTGCGAGGTTCAATGTAAGAGGTGGTCCGACGAGGGGGCCAGGGACGGACATGGTGGCCAGGAAGAAAGCCACAGTCAATGCTTCTTTTCCGAATTTGGTGCAGCCATTTCCAGAAAGAGAATGCAAACATGCGCAACGGCACTGAACAACTCTGGTATCTTCGTGCACTAATTGTTATTGTACAAAATCCAGCATTAATTACGTCCCAGAGAGTCTCGGAAATGATTACTTTACATTACATGTTCTGACCGCGGGGTTCCGCCTTGCCTGCTATCCAAAGTCGGGGAACCAAAACGATACCATCGTCGTGGCGCCAGTCCAGCGACAT
Source organism: Piloderma croceum F 1598 (assembly GCA_000827315.1). Classification (NCBI taxonomy): domain Eukaryota; kingdom Fungi; phylum Basidiomycota; class Agaricomycetes; order Atheliales; family Atheliaceae; genus Piloderma; species Piloderma croceum. The sequence continues at coordinate 195,255 of KN832979.1, forward strand.
AATACGGACATGCTCGATATCAACACCGTCCCTTCCAATGGTCCACCAATCTGCCTCCCCGTCGTGGCCAACATCCTGCAAGAGGCGTTGAAATGGCGGAGGATATGGAAAACTACAAGGAATACGCACCACGGCAGACTGTATAAACTGGTGAATTAGCTCTGCCGTAGCTTTAAGAATCTCAATACGAGTATAATATCCGCTAGAACTTCGGCCGTAAGACTGCAATGTCTCCGTGAACCCGACTGAGAAGTGCAAGTATCCTGGCCACTGGTACCATCAATTATCACGTCAGCGATCGTCGAGCGGGCTACGTAGCACTAACCCTAACCTTCAACGATAGCATTTGATATGCTTTGGTTTCAACACCGTATTTTGTATCTGGTGACTCGATGACTGCAGTTCCGTGTAGCACGTCAAAAAGCCAGACGCCCGGATCGCCATTAAACGTTTGGAACGTTATCCGCTCCACGTCCATTTTCTGTCCTATGGCTTCTGGGCGCAAGTATCTGCCTTGAACAACTTCAGTGAAGATAGAGCTCGAGCGAACGTATGATTCTGCAGGGCCAAGTGGCAGCCCGAAGTTAATGGTGCGCGTGGTTGTGTACATGATTGACAATGCAGGAAGTGTCTTTTGGCATTACGACTCGAGGATTTATATGGAAGACAAAAGGTATAGCCAAATACGACGTAATAGGGACAAAGAGATCGCAAAAAACAAGGAATCCAAGGGGACAGCCTGAGTTCCGAGTCGTTGTGATACAACAGATGAAGCGGCAAGGGGAGACAGATTTAGGTCCAGTGATATTCACGAAAGAGAGATACAACGAGTCTGACACGCAGCGCTTTGAATCAAGAAACTTAGAAAGGACACACAACTTGAACTTGAAATGAATAAACTTTACCATTATTGGCAGAGGCTTTTCTGTTTTTGGCGATTCTTCTCACGCACAACTCCGATGATTCATTTGCTGTGATTGGATAGTCCATACTAGCCTACCCGTCCAATCGGCAATCACTCTGCCTCGCCGACAGAAGCTACATAGCAGCTCTTAGCGAGGTTTCGATCTGCTTATGGTCTTAAGATGTGCCGGACTCACTCACTTTGTTTGGTACTCTATATCGTACCTTCTTCGCTACTCTGTCCTTCAAGGCGAGAGGTTCATACTCTGGCTGTTCGAAAATATCGGTGTTGCCGGAAGCCAGAGCCATCAAAGCAATGATCTTTCTTGCTTTGTCTACAAAAGAGGCTGCATGTGTCGATATACCTGCAGGCGAATGAGGCGGATGGCTTGGGGTGCGCGATGTTGGTATGATCTTGTGGTCAGTATGCGAAGCATGTCGTCATAACATGGCATTCATCGTATGGCCTCATGAATCGCTGTCAGTGACACATTCACACTGGTAGCAAGAGTCGACAATATACAGTATTGAACCCGAAAGAGAAAAGGTATTTGATGGGACTTGGCATCGAGTCTTGCAACTAAATTGTTGTTCAGACTCAGAGCAACCTATTTAACTGTCGAGCATAGATTTTGCACTGGCTTGGATATCTCAAACCTTCGCAGCTCATTAGGCTCAGAGTTACTGATTCGGAGCCTGGGACATCGCTCAGAAATACAAGGGTTTTATGTATGCCGATCCTGCGGAACCTCTCAGTTACAAAAACGAGCGACCGAGATAACTCGAGTATATCCGATCCTCATGATCAATGATGGATCAGCAAACAAAAACACATCGATGGCGTGACTCTTGTTGCACTTATATGTGACAGGAATGCTTGGACTGTCGAGCTGGTAGTTACCTGATAATGATGTGAGTACATAACAGTTTCGAATGTGCATGTTGATGACTAGAAGACAGTGATATGACAGAATGACAAATCAACAATATGATATAGAGTGTACGTGCGGTAAACGGCTGGGCCTTTAAAATATGAATTGTGCCGTCGATAGAACCTTTGTGAACTTTTCCAGCAAACATGGGCCTCGCCAACGGTGTCAGTCCGACTTCCTGAGCGGTCGTCATACCAGCATGCTGCTTCCCTCCTTTCTGTGCGTCGTCGTCTTGGGCTGCTTGGGTTTCTGGCTAGCTTTGGCACGGTTTTTCATTGCAGTCGGGCGGACTTTGTCATGACTAACTGGGGCGGGGAACCACGGCGACAGATGTGTTCGGGGTTAGGATGACGGTATGCTGTGGGACACCGTTCTGATCGGACATCGAATGCTCTATTTCTTAGGGAGTATCGCGGCGTTGAGGAAGATATAAGATAGAAGGAAACTGCACGTTTCGTAGAGAATTTTGATGCGTATGGCTACCGTTCGTTGTGAATCATGAAGCGGGCTCATCGTGATTTGAATATGAGTTTCTGGGAAGTCTTTCTGGATATTCTTGGCTCGCTGTAGTGACATTTGAGCCATATTTGTGGCTGGCGGGCAGAGCACAAGCAAGAGGGGTGACACGCATATCCTGCTATTGAAAATATGTCACGTGGACATATGTTAAATAGGATGCGATTGGTGTGGGTCTGCCGTGTATATCCACCTGCATTCCGACAGCCATCCTTCTGACCTTGCACACATGGTATCCGAGCTGAGCGTCAATGTTTCTATGTAACACTTCCACAAGTTTCCCGAATATAACGCTCCAGCAAATCGTCTCGGACATTAAGTGGATATATCCATATATTTGGAACAACTTGTGTTTTGTAGACCATAAATCATTCGAACTTGCATACTAGTAGCCACTACAGACATGAACAACAAACTCACGACATTGGGTGGTACCGCCTCCGACGTAACCGTTGGAAAAATTGCAGTAAAGCTACAAATTTCTCTCTCTTCCATCTAGGAACGCTAACCCTCTGTTAGCATGGTTTGATGAGGATGACATGGACGGCAGTTCCAACACCAGACGAAGTGGCATTTGAGGCCATTAAAGCCGGGGTGGATACACTTCCCCCAGATGCCAAAATGATATTAAACAGTGGTAAGTCCCATAGCGCTCGACCTGTTGATTTGATATGAAGTCGACGACATGGTTCAGGTGAATTCTACGCCACGGACGGATCGACTGCCAACTTGGACCTCCTCGCGAGGTTTTATGAGAAGTATCCAGACTATGCGAAAAAAACCTTTTTGTCCGTGAAGGTATGGTATCTCATAATTACCATGGCCAGATTTTCTATGAGTCTGACCGTTTTTTAGGGAAAGGTCGGCTCGTCGTAAGTGATCTGACCAAGTTTCGAACTTCTTCCACCAACGCGTGTTTTGTCTCTTTAAAATGCTTTAGGCCCGAGAATCTCCGTAGGAGCGTCGACTTGATCAACGAGAAGCTGCGGGGGACCAAGAAATTGGACCTTTATGAAAGCGCACGCGTTGATCCGTCGCTCCCAATCGAAGAAGCTATTCAGACTCTCGTTGTCCTTAAGAACGAAGGCAAATTCGGTCACATCGGTATGTCCGAATCCAAGGCAGAGACTTTGAGACGCGCGAATGCAGTATGTCTTCCAGAACATAGTGTTGCGTTTGCACGACTTACGTTTTGTTGAAGGTTCACCCGATAGCAGCTGTCGAAATCGAAGTGAGTCCTTGGTCATACGAGAGTGAGACGAAGAAAGGTATGTATGAAATACGCGTCCGTGACACATTGATTCAACCCTGTTACAGTCATCGCAACGGCAAAGGAACTCAATATTGCCGTGGTCGCCTATTCGTCAGTCTAAACTTTGACTCGCTGTGACGACTGTCCCTAACAAACAATCATGCAGGCCCCTTGGGCAAGGAATCTTTGCTGGGACTATCAGCAAACCCGAGGACCTCTCCGGTACTGGCAATTATAACGTAATAAAATAACGTTTGGATAGCTGATCCCAAAAATTTAGCCGATGACTATCGTCGTAAATTCACGCGCTTTAAAGAAGAAGTAAGCTTTTGATTGCAGATCTCTCGAGCTTTGCTTATCATTCATATTAGAATATCAACCACAACCTCACAATAGTCAATGCTCTGTCCCAACTGGCCAACAAGAAAGGGGTCACGCCCGCCCAGCTTAGCATCAGCTGGGTATCGTCTCTCGGACAACATGTGATCCCTCTGCATGGTTCATCGTACGTGATCTTTGCCTGCCTATGTATACCGCCACTCTGTTGAAAATAAGCTGTGTTTCACAGCCAGTGCAAGCGGACTCTCGAGAACCTTGGCGCAAGCGATATTAAACTTTCGGCTGAGGAACTGAAGGAGATCCACGAGATTCTGGTTAATCATGAAGTCAAGGGTGACAGGTACTTCGGGGATGACAAAGCTGCCATGTTGTGGGGATAAATCTATGGTGTTCGTCGCAACCTGCAGGTTGACGTGCTTTCTATATACATCGAGTAGCGAATTAAGAAGCCGGTGCTGATAGTGTGAAGTTGGAGCAATCTTGTTGCCGATATCGTAAGTATGATTAATTTCGTTGTGCAGAGTGCTCCAATCAACCAGGAATCGACAGGCCACAGTTGTGGAGCAAATGGAGTCGTTAAATGTTCGACAGTGATGGAGCAGATAATGTAGCTGAGATCTAAGGCAACGTCTGCGAAAATAATTAGAAGGAAGCCGCCCGCTCCCTCGCAGTAGTCATATATCTGTCCCGTTTCATCTCTCTGTGCTTTAGAGCTTCCCGTTGGTTGATATATGCAATTCCACCGTCCGCTTTCGTCTGCCCCAACGTCGTAGGATCTGGAAGCCGGTGTGACACCTTGCCCCATGATAACCCCTTTAGACACCATTCAAGCGCCCGCTCTGTTCGCTCTTTCAAGTTATTTGCTTCGACGTGGTCGCTCCACGACACAGGCGACCGCATGTGCATCCACATATAGAGAACCAGCGCCTTGTGCAGAACCTCCAATCGGGACAAAGCTGCAGGCGATGAGCGTGGTAACCCATGTTTCATGTACATCTCCACTCCCTCTAAACAGTCTAATTCTTCTCCATCTCGTAAACATTGGACGAGGTTCACCTGCATTTGGTTGCAGTATTGGCGATAAAATCGCGCGACAATGTCCAAACTGGATGAATCGCGCCACGCAACGGGCGCCATCATCAACTGCAATTTGTCCTCCAAGGTGAGGCCTCTGACTGTGGTATCAATGAAGTCGCAGAGTTCACGGGTTGCAGAGGTAACCTCAAACTGGAATGGCCACCTCGTCCGAGAGACGTATTTATAGGTCTCTAGGAGGACGAGAGAAGATGAACTGAATGGCAGACAGTCAACAACACGTCCGCCGATTTCATTTGATGGATTTATGTAAGCGCAGGAGAGGGGTTTGATAGGAGCTCCAAGAGCTTTGCGTACGATTGGGAGGTCATTCTGGTGGAGTGTCGCTACAAAACCATTGGGTTCATCGTGGCCCCGCATGCCAAAGCGGCCAGCGCGACCTGCAATCTGCTTGATCTGAGAATCAGATAATTGGGCTTCGTAGATACCGTTGAATTTATGCGTGGCTTCGAACACAATGCGCTTGATCTTCCTTTAGTTGATGAGTGCACAATCAGTTAATCTGGACTCATCAAGAAACAGGGGGAAACCTACAGATTGAGGCCCATGCCGATGGCATCGCTGGCAATCATAACATCATAACCGCTGTCCGGATCATTGAACAGTGCAGCCTGTTCACTTCGAACTTCAGGAGGCAACCGTCCATAAGCAACAGCACACCGCATCCCAGTCTGCTCCTCCACCTGCCGCTTCAGCGCAAAAATCCCTGAGCGCGTAAAGGTAACAATACAATCACCCTTCTGCACGCGACCAAAATCTCCTTCTAACGTCTGTTCTTGTAGGATCAACGGAGTGAGACGCGTGTACCGATTAATGACGAGTTCGTCCCCCGTCTCTTTCACCAATGCTTGGACGATGGGAATCGCGGTTTCTTCTCCACAGAGATGAATTTCTTTGGCGAACAACCCGAGGACTGCTCTAGTCCACGCCCCTCCGCGGTTGCTATCGGCAATCATCTGGATCTCGTCCACGACAGCAACGTCGTACAGTCTAGTTGGTGTCAGCATCTCAACAGTACAGCTGACGAGGCCCGCATTTTCCGAAACTATTTTCATTTCCTCTCCAGTGACCAAGTTGCACTCCTTCGCATACTTTGGGTTTCCCTGTTTCCGCAAGGTCGGGCGTTCGGAATTATCCACTCCCATCGTATCAATACCAGTGTCCGTATCAGGTTCCGCATCAGCATCAGGGTCCACACCCAAGGGTACAATTTGGCCTTTGTTCAACCTCTCCCACACCTCGTGCGCAAGTAACCTCAACGGTCCTGCATAAGCACCCGTCCGAGCCGCGGCTAGCGCCCTCAACGCCATATGTGTCTTGCCACTATTAGTAGGACCAACGTGCATAACAAACTTCCTCTGGATCGAGCGAGCCTGACTGTAGGCATTGGCTGGGTACGAATGGTCCGCGAGTGCGTGGAGCTGGATGATTGCGTCTAGTGTGGATGGAGGGACAATGGTTTCGAGGAAAGACTGGTGATCGGGGTCGGATGCCCATGAATAGAATATGTTGGTGAGAACTTCGTCTGTACGCCCGTTGTGGGTACCTGTGAATGCGCCCGCGAATCTATCCAAAGTGTATTTTTCCTCTATCCCGGGGCGAGTAAGCAGTCCATCAGAAACGTCGTCCCTAAATGCTATGAGAAGAGTGGGAATATCCTGCTTAGGTACCCCAAACTGCTCCAACCTCCTTTGCACTGTCGGCATCCTCATCCAATCCGGCACCCTGAGGGCTAAGTACTTCGGGAGCTCCCCAAGACGAATATGCTCCTCCTTGCCCTTTGGTAGCTTCCTGGAAGGTCTAGGTGGTGTATTTACATATCCCCCACCAGAAAAGGCCTCTCCGAAGCCTTTATGAGGGCGTTTTTGAAATCGGACAGGCGATGTTTTGCCAGAACGGAATCGACGACTGATGTATTGGCTCTCACTGAACCATTTTTCGGGGTGTCCTGGTCGGGAAAGCGATAAACGACATTGAGAACATACGGACAGTGCAAAACGCTGCATAAAAATGAGATTACTGCGCTATAAAGGCAGCATAGAAAGTAAGACAGTGACGGCAGGAGGCAAGCCGAAAGCGGCTAAATTCAAAGAAAATTAATCGGTTCACCAATTCGGTCTTCATTTCTGACCACCACATTGCCACCTGGCTCACTGCTGCAAAGTCTGCACATCACGGCCTTGAAAGGCCAATATAATGGCCTCGATCGCTTGCTCACGAATAAATGCCATAAACCGACTTCGCTGCTCGATTTTTCAAACGAGCTACAATCCCACATCTGTGCGTACAGGTGCAAAATACCTACGTGCACGATTACGCGGACCATCCATGGTCAAATACTACCCGAAAGAAATTTCCATTGCCAAATTGATTAAGGAGTTCCCGGCGATGGGGTGGGTGAACCATGCAGAGGAACAGAGGCTCCAGGATCTCGCGAACCTCAAAGCGAGAGGAAAGGGTGCTCCCAAGAAGACCAAGAAAGGCGGTACGGTTTTCTGGGCAATATTTTTAATTATTAATAAGAACTAATATTCTGGTCACAGAGCCAAGCCGAAGGGCGAAAAGGAAGCGGAAGAGTGGATAGACGGTCGGCTATGTATTGACATGTGCCCTCCATCCTGGCAGGTTATTAATCGCCATGATATCAACAAGTACCTTCCATCCCAGCAGGGTCATTAATCGCTCCAGCCAGTCCCCCCATTTCAGCCAGCGTCCTTATAAACAGGTCTTCAAATTTCTGCTGCAGCCCTGCCCTCTCCAACGCCCCCTGATATTCTTCTTCCTCGTTTGTTATCCCGGTTAACCACTCCTCCAACTGTGCCGTCCCAGTGACTAACAGACTCCTCAGCCGTGTCCTTTCAGTCTGATTCATGGGAGTCGAATGTATCATATTACTATTACTATCGGTTAGATTTCTGGTGTTGATAACGAGGTCCACCGCGGCTTTTGAGCTCGGATTCCAGATCTGGCTGTCAAGGACTGTTACCCAGGCCTGATCGAGGTCGTCTAGAAATTCTAAGAGGTCGGGGAGTGCGGCCAGGTCGGCGGGGTAACCTGAGATGGAGCTCATTACGTCCCCTGTAAGACGAAGGAGGAATGTTATACGCAGAGAGGTCGAAGGATCGATGGGTGGAATCTGAAGAATAATTGAGAGTAGTTGTTGGTTCGCTTCGAGGTATGAAGCCAGTGTTGGGAGTTTGGATGTAGACGGCTGTGAACTGAGAATCTGGTATTATATTCCGAGTCTATCACAAGCTAAGGGGAATCATATGTACCGTTTCCTATAAGCACCTGTTATCTCTAAGAATCGTCTATCGAGGTAATCAACGAGCTTCCGCTCTTGTATTCTCGATAATGCATGTACTTGAAGGTGAGTGGTGTTCATGTCTGAATGCAAGTGAAAACTGACGCCACGGAAAGCTCCACATAAATTTATTATCCAAAAGTAACTGCTATCAAGGCAACCCAACCGTCGCTCTAACCTCCCTCATTGTCTCCTCCGACCTCTCTCTAGCCCTCAATGCTCCATCTCTAGCAACTTCCTCCAAATACCCTCTCTCACCCCTAATTCTTTCAAATTCCAACCGAGGACCCTCAATCATCTTCTCAATAGCCTCTGCGACATCACCCTTCAACGCCTCGTGTCCCTTTCCCTCATACCGTCCCGCCACGCTGTGCACATCCTCGTCCACACATGCGGCAAGGATGGTGAGTAGGTTTGAAGTGCCTGGGCGGAGGATGGGGTCGTAGGTAATTGGTCCTAGGGAGTCGGTTACGCTTGCTTTGATTTTGAGGGATATGGCAGAGAAGGTGTCCGTTAGAAGGACACGGGATGCGGTGTCTGGGGCGGATTTTGACATTTTGGAGGTTGGGTCTTTGAGCGACAGGATGCGGCAGCATGGAGCTACGTGACGATTCAACATATTGCGGTGGCTTGGATATGGGGAGCACTCACTGGTTACTAAGTGTGGTGAGGGGAATACCCCAGCTTTGTACGCTCTATTAAACGTATCAGCCAGATTTTTTGCGAGTTCCAAATGCTGTTTTTGATCTTCCCCGACGGGTATGTGCGTGGCTCTAAAGTAGTCAGGGTAAATTTGATCCATGCGCCGATGTGTTGGAGACCCACTTATAAACCATGATATCAGCAGCTTGTAATATTGGATAGGTGAAGAGCCCGACGTTTAAAAGCGACTCGTCCACTTCAGATTCGTCGTTCGCGTTGCGTGATGCTGCTAACTTCGCCTAGCACAGACGTGAGAGTTATCCATGCGAGAAAAAAAGACGGTATAAAAAACGAGCATACCTTCCACGTAGTCATGCGCTGTAGCTTACCCATAGGCGCAAGACAGCTCAGTATCCACGCCAACTCTGTGTGGTTTTGATTCTAAATACCACAATATCGTTTCAAAAACACAGCAACAAAACATGACCGCTCACCTGGTCTTGATGGAACAAGATAGAACGCTTAGGGTCAATTCCAATAGCTAGCAGCGTGGCTAACATGTCCATCCTGGAGTCACTCAACGTCTTCGGGTCTTGTGGTAATGTGAGGGCATGCCATCCCACTATGGAGAATAATAGTTCATCCTCTGGAGCTGCAGTTTTCTGCAATTTCACCCAGTTGGATAAGGCTCCGAGGTAGTTGCCCAACTATATTTTGGAGTCAATTTATATATTGTAGGAGATGGAGAGCGTACTTACATGTGGTATACCGGTTGGTTGAATGCCTGAAAAAACAACGCGCGGTGACCGCAATTTTTTTTGTTCTGCAGTATTTCTGACCCTCGGAGAGCTATGAAATCTTTTCAAACAGGTTCCTTTGACTGGTATACGCGTCAAAGATTGGATGCTATGAAGTTTCCGACATTGAGCAAAAAGAGACATGCAGAATTGGAAATGCCCACATCCGAAAATCTTCTATCACCGAATTCTGGAACTCTCAACGTCGAACGTTCGTGAAGACGGTTGATCATTGCTCTTCTTTGCATTCTTCTATTCTGGTATCATGGACAATATGGCTGTCGATGCGATGTTCAATATGCCTGGTGGTGACGATTTCCGACATGTTACGAGCGTGTTCAGCAATGCGGCGAGAGGTTAGTTGCGTGTTATCAACGAACCCCAGGAATTTCTATGCATAACATTATTATGCGCCGATAAGACATGGAACCTGGAAGTGTCATATTTACTGAAGGTTTTAGTCTGCAAGATGCCATGAGCGTGCTGGAGGTACACGAAATTGTGCTCGCATCGAAACTCTATTATCACTTATTTTACGCTATTCACTTCTTCAGATTGGAGAACCAAGGCTAGATAGCGGTATCACTCTGCAAGAAGAGCGCCGACCCCCTTTCAATAGTCTACTCCAAATGCTACCTGAAGAAATTTGTTGGATACTGGATCGATCATTCGCATGCGAGGTGAATCGAGCAATCGCTTCTCATCCCGCTTTCTCAAACTAAATATGTTTTTGCTATCGTTCCAGATGGAATGGCATGCGGGCAATATGCTTTCACAAACTGTGTTCACGCTGCTCTACGTGCATCATCTCACTGATCTCAATCCCGACTTTATACCACTTGGATCTTTACATAGAGACCAGTCTCGGTCCCCAGAACTCATAACGGTGGTTCTCCGAGCCGCTGTCTTTGGGCTGCTCAAATCTTGTGATCTATCGTGGAGGGAGCTGGTACAGAATAATGTGCACGATGTTCGTTCGATATAATTTTTCACCTCTCGATTACCCTGCTCATGTTGAACTTGCTTGTGATTATAGGGAGAAGACTGGCAAAGCGAAAAATGCGAAGTTTCTCTTTTGGAGAGCGTCCAAGTCAAGCATGTTCTCTTGAGTTTAGAGGATGCATGTGGATGGATTCGGTCGTCGTCAAAAGGTGCCTGCCGCTATTTTTGGCGTGTGTAGCTCACAGCGAAACCAAAGATACACAGTCACCATGCCGTGGCGCGATGCACTACTGGCGAGGATGCTCTTACGCAAGGTTGCCTTCTTTCTTCTTTTCTAATCAGTTTCGTTTATAAGTTTGCCGTGGTGCAGACTATTCTCGAATTGATGGATTGTGGTACATACAGAGATTCCGCACACATTCATGCTCTTCTCACCTCAGCTCGTGCACAACTACGCAGCATCCGCTCCCGACCTTGTCCTGTCCCAGCGCCAGGTTCTAATGCTTTTTTAGTATTTGACCCCTTTGTCGCTCGAAAACTAAACTCCTTTGGACCATTGCGAACACACGAGTTACCATCGCAAGAGAGAGTCTGGGACGCTCTGCAATGCTTCTTAGATGATTGGGATGAAGTGCGGTTGTTATGTGGTACAACTAGTATATTAACGTGGGAGGTGGGTGATTTGTGCTTAATCGGTATCGTATTGACTAGAATATTGCTTCAGGTTCTTGGGTACCTTCGGGCCTGGTCGACTCGACCTCGGCAAATGTTTCCCTACATCCGATCGTTAACTCAAGTAAGCATATTATTTAATCCACGATCACAACATATTCTCAAGCTATCTTCAGTCAGCGTTCTTCAACGGTGTTCTAGTTTTAAACAGATTTTCCCCGACATGGATCGTAGAGCACTTTTTCTCAGAAACTCTCAATCTATCGTACGATACCTTTGTTCGAGTCGTCAAAGAGAGGTGGCGAGGTTCTGCCCCACCACCTTTTTCCGAGCTTGAAGCACTGATACGCAAGGTATGTGTTCTTCGAGTTATGAAAATATTGATACTAAGGTGCTTTGGGACAGGTCGTTCTTGGACATATCAAAGGCCTCTATCAGAATCCACCCCGACGCCGAAGGTCGTTCATGAAATCACTGCTGGATTGGCATTTGCTATACGACTCACTCCTGAACATTACGTCACACCTTACTCCTCTTGTGAGCCTAACTCATACATTCTTCGAAATACTGCTTATTATTCATATTTATATTGCAGACTGATGGTACCCTTGATTTCATTTCACGCGTTTCGGACGCTGCGCTATTATGGCGACTGACCATCGTTCGTGAGGTACTACTCTCTGGCTTTCAGTTAGAGCTTTATACTATGGAGGAAAAGGCATTTGCATATTGGTATGTGACGCAGGTCATCGAAGAGCATTTGTGTTGCCTTGATGATTGGATACCTGCGGTGTCGAAAGGTATGTTGATGAGATCCATCGACGTCATTTAAATATCTGAGTCGCCCCAGAATCGACAACATACGGTGAGATGAAATTCCAGCATGTCTTCCTCACCGCGCTGCAAACCATGTCTATGACAATGTTCTCGGTATGCTTTAATTTCGTGCAAGAGTATTTCACATCGATATCTCATTCATGTTTGTACAGGTAACAGCGTTGAGTTTGTCGTTTCCATTGCAGCGCCTACGTCTTAATTTCCTCCGACGGTACAAATGGGCGTTCCGACCTTCATATGACGCAATCGATTCTACTGTTGTCGCACCGCCCGACTTTTTCAAATTTCTTTCTGCTCGCCAAGAACTGTTAGCCGTAAGGGTGTATTTCTCTCGCTCGGGACAGCTATCTAACTGGCACAACCAGGATGAGGGGTTCTCTCCGTCTGATTCATTCAAACTAGCGAGATGTCTTCTTCAGCAATTGTCAACATCGCTAACTGGATGGGCAGGCCATTGGAGTGCAGATAGATTGCAGGTGAATGACCCTTCCATGGTTTTTGCTTATCACCCATCCTGACCCAGTGCAGTTCGTGCGTGACCTCGCTGATACTTGTGAAACTCTTTATGCTCTGCCGTCAAGCATACGAGGTCTGCGAGAATTCGACCTTTCCACTCTCCACTGGGAGCCGTTGACGCATGCCTGGTTTCCGTTTATAACTCCCAGAGGAAGGGACGATGCTGGTCGTTCGACATAAATTTCACCATCACTTGTATCGATTGGACCTTGGTATTTCTAATGGAGTAATCAGTTCCCTTAAACGGCCCTCCATTTCATCCACTGGCCCCATTTTCTCCTGTGGTACTCTAATTTTGCACGGACTCATGCGGTCGGTTATCTATTCAGTATGAGTCGACTGTACTTTGGAGACACGCTGATGATTCTAAACTATTGTCATATCCCGGACAATTCTGCCGTTAAGACAACTGGCAAAAGAAAAAATGCCGGAACAAACCAAATAGGCGTCCTGTTCATCGCCTGCAAAACTGAATCTTCGATTGTCGCTAGGACCGAACTTCCCCACTTTCTTTATGCGCTTATGAAGGACCAAGGCGGCCTATTTTGCACTACCGATTGTTTGTCACCAACTAGATCCCTGTCCCCTCAGCTATTGAATCCGTTCACAAATGCGCCCAACGACACACCTATTAGAACAGCTTTACACAATAGATTTTGTGCAACCATTTTACATGAATAACTTTGGCTACGGCCAATCTACTTGGAACTTTTGCAAGGATTGCGGATCTTAAGCTTGTCTGCGACGGTGCATGAGCCGTTGACGGAGCCAATTTCACTCAGATGACATAGAACACCGCCACATCATCCGAGTGCGCTGGCATTGTTCGCAATGAAGAGGAGTGCTTCGTCGAAAGCAACAAAACTGATCCCACATGCTAGTCCTTTCCATTCTTCAGTGACGCTGTTTGACGCAGACGATGCACCAGGCCAGTCCATCCCACGACGTTCAAAACGTGTCAAATTGGAAGAGAATATTCCGAGTGCTGTCCCAGACATAGAGGATACAATCACCGCCCAGGGGCACGGGTCATCATCACATCTGAACAAGCAAAAATCGCAGACTAAAGGTTCAACTTCTCCTCGCAAACAGAAACCGATACAGCAAACTTTGAAGACCCCCCACCCAGCGCCGCCCAGATGGCGAGATGTATACGACGCGATCAAAGAAATGCGCTCGCATACTATTGCACCAGTTGACACCATGGGATGTGACCAAGCGCAGTTGAAGGAGGTTGAACCCAAAGTGAGTCCACGTCTGCTCGTCACAAACTCGTTGCTTAATGAAATACAGAATCAGCGCTTCGCGACTCTGGTTTCTCTTATGCTGTCATCTCAAACCAAAGACGAGGTTACCGATGCTGCAGTCTCAAAACTTCGAGAAGTGGTTGGAGGAAGTCTGAGTGTTGGTGCGATATTGGCAGTAGATGAGGTTACGATTTCAGAAGCGATCGCGAAAGTCGGTTTTTGGAGACGTAAAACACAGTCAGTCCATTTGTTTATTATGATTATATCTCGTATTTATCATCTCGTATTGTGCAGATACCTCAAGCAGACAGCTCATAAACTCCGGGATGACTTCGATTCGGACGTTCCTAAAACAGTGGACGATTTGTGCTCATTGCCAGGCGTCGGTCCCAAGATGGCGTTTCTGGCCCTACAAGTTGCATGGAACCTGTACGCAGAGCTTATTTTCTATTGACCTCCCTGACTGATTGACGGATTTGGTATCAGGAATCTTGGCATAGGTGTGGATGTTCACGTCCACCGCATCACAAATAGACTGGGTTGGCATAAACCGCCTACAAAGATCCCCGAAGAAACTAGGTTCGTGGGATGTTCCTGATACCAAGAAAATGCCTCACTCTTAACCCTTAGACTCAATCTTCAGTCGTGGCTGCCGACGGAATTGCACCCCGAAATCAACCACATGCTTGTTGGATTCGGCCAGGTAGGACTGTATTAATTATTTTCCCAATCTTATGACTTATATGTGTCTCTAGATGATTTGTCTTCCTGTGGGCCCGCGTTGTGATAGCTGCGATTTGAGCTCTGCTGGCTTTTGTCCCAGTGCTAAGAAAGGCAAGAGTTCTAAGAAGCAGAAGGCCGTTCTCCAAGGTTCACCCGGACCTGAGGTCGAGATTGCACTGGATGCGACAGAGGACTTAGACTGTGTGCCAGAACCATCGACACGCGGGGCTAGTTAAGAAGATTCTTAACATTCTCCGCATTCTGTTGGTGCATAAATCCAAGACATGATCGGCCTGATGTGTCTTCGTCTCGTCGTCGACGTCGCTTCGGGTATCCCGAGCCGCATGTGCAAGTGGTCAAAGCATGTTTTATACCAAGGATGCCAATAATGATCTTTGAGCATCACAATTAGTCTGTTGTCCTGCAGGATGCTGACTCGGTGAATACTAACAGCCCCGGTCCACAATTATTCTGTTTTGTATAAACTGCATGGTCCCGCAACACTATTTACATAGGAGCAATGTGAGATGGTCTCGTACCAAAATTCACCCCAAACCGATGCAAATCGCGGACCAAGGAAATTTGATTTTGGGATGCATCACCGTAATGGGCGGCGGCGGCCGGCCCATGTGCAGTATACAAGCGCCCATATATGTGCCAGCAAGTTCTTTGATCAGTATTGTTACCAGCTTTGCTTGCTCCCATGAAAAGGAGCCCTTCTTCCAGGACGACAGAGCCTGATCACTCACCGCACGAACTGAACGGAAATGAGCCTAGGCCACGGCGCTCAAAACGCGTCAAACGCGTCACAGACGTAGTAGTCCCAGACCTTGAGGACATAGTCCCGGGAAACTCAAGTCCATCTGGTATCGATGATGTCTCCTCTCGTTCCAATTCAGCCAGATCAGCTATGAAGGGCACGGTAGCCCTTCGTCAGTCCAAGGTCACCCGACAACTTGGGACCCCACATCCCGCGCCTGCAAAATGGAGAGAAACATATGACTTGATTACAAATATGCGTTCGCGGGAGCTTGCAGACGTAGATACTACGGGATGCCAGCTGGCCCAAGAAGGAGAAACCGACCCTGTGGTGAGCTATCCTATTCACTGCATGTTTCAGTAGTTTATTTAATGCTTTGCTATAGGCTCGACGGGTTTCGACACTAGTGTCACTCATGCTGTCTTCTCAAACAAAGGACCCAGTGTGCCATACGGCTGTCAAAATTTTACGTGCAGCTCTTGGTGGAAGTCTCACTGTTCCCGCAATCCTGGCAGCAGACGAGGAGACAATCTCGGGTGCGATCAAGCAGGTTGGCTTTCATAACAAAAAGACAGGGTAAATCGCGCGCGCACACTGTTTGATTCATACAAGTTCTTGATACTGTATACATGCAACTCAGGTACCTCATGAAAATGGCGCAGCAACTTCGTGATCGTCATGGCGATGATGTGCCGAAGACCTTTGATGAACTTTGTGATATACTAGGTGTCGGCCACAAGATGGCATCTTTAACACTGTCGATGGCTTGGAACATGTAAGCTTCCTTCTGTATTGTTGCCTTATAATTCACAATCTTTGCGTTAGACATGTTGATATTGGCGTAGACGTTCATATCAATCGAATAACAAACCGTTTAGGTTGGCATACCCCGACAACAGCAAAAAAGGGACAAGAAAAACAGACGAAGTAAGGAATTACCTGTATTGTCCAAAATTCCTTCAGTCTGATACTTAGTAGGCTTAACCTCGAGTCTTGGCTTCCTCGAGAGCTTTGGTACGACATAAACCACAAATTTGTGGGTTTTGGCCAGGTATGTGCTGCTACCATGCACTCGTTATCTTCATTTCTAACACGTGACAGACGATCTGTCGTCCTACCAACCCACATTGCCATCGTTGCGATCTGAACTCGGCAGGCCTTTGCCCCAGTGCAAATACCAGCAGTGGTATGAAAGAGAAGCAAGAAGCCGCTGTCAATCAAAGCTCTCGAGGACCGAAGGTTGAGATTGGATTAAAGGTGGAATAGTATTGCGCGTGTCTATAGCTACGCTAAAGTAGCAAGGGCTAATAAGGCTTTCGTACGGTTCTCTGCAGAACAACAAATCAACTCTGTTCATAAGCCTCAGTTGCGTTAATCAGAGAAGATGCAAAGCCATATCCCAGAAGCTGATTTCAAGTCGAGTGCATTTCTCCCACACTTCTTGCCATTCTTCGAACCTAGCGGCTGACGGTGGATCAGCAGCAGCTCTAGCTTCTATTGTCTCTGTGATAAGTATATTAGCACCAGTCCACTAACGCACAAGACAGAGTTCCTACCAAGCCCTCGCTTTACGGCAGCCTGATAATCTTCGCCAGAGTAATCTTGTATCCATTTCAGATAAGGATTTCCGTCCAATTTCACCCACCTGTCGCACTTGGCAGCCTCTTTCTTGAGCCACAGACCTACTTCGCCGTATCCAAGCAAACACGCCGCTAGTGCCATGATAAGCTTCATATCATCACCTGATCGTAGAAAGCGAGTCAACAGCCTACTTCAGAATCCCAGTGATTCTAGGATCACCTTGCAAACCAATATCTATCAGGTATCCGCCATATGCGATGGTAGCGGAAGACTCCGTAGTATTCTCCAGCTCATCCGCCGAAATATTCCATTGCGCACAGAACTCCTTGTGTAGGGTACTCTCGCGCACAATGTGCAGAGTGATCAGCGCTGATGACTCGTTCGCAGCATATGAAGGCGATTTGGCTGCTAGAAGTCTGTAAATTGTAAGCCATAATAAAAAATTAGTAAGGTTGTGTATCATACCCGTGGGCTCGGGCGTAGTACTTCAGATAGTGATAATCTTGCCTTCGCAGGCATCATTAGTGTTGCATAACAAAACATTCTCGCTCGAGACTTACTGCATGAAGTGGACAAATGACGCTACCGGCAGAGTTCCATTGCCGATGAGCTTTACAAATTCGTGTTCAACATAGTTTTTCCACGTCTTGGCACTTCTTTGGATGAGCAGACGTATCAACGGGTTAGGGTTGCTAGATGTCCGTCTGCATTTGTGGTTAGAAAACGCTGATGTAGTATAAGCAGAAGCTCCTCACGGTGGTATTATACGAGGTACAAATGAGTGCAGATGATTGAGCGGCCCACTCCCTGTTCCAATCAAAAAAGCGGTTTCAATTCCAAGATGTGTATAAGCTGTCGCATATTTGACGGTGTCAGACACTACGACCAGAGCGATCAATATAATGAGACTGGACAGAGCGCTCGTGGAAAACAGACAACTTAATCCACGACCTAATCCGCATGCCAAGGCCGCACTAAGAGTACATCCCGTACCGTGTGTGCTTGTAGAATCTATTCGAGGCCGGAGGAATAGCGTGGTTTTGTCATCACGTTGATGCAACACGTCGACTACGAGTTGCAGAGTAGATGGATCCTGATCAGCGATCTCCAGAATCTCCATGTTTTCATTCAAAATCCCATCATTCACGAAGAGGATATGAGCGTGGCTGCGAGAGACGCGCTCGATATCTCCAGTTGTCACTGTAATATGGCCACCTTTCAGCAGAACGGCCGGAGGCCCGAGTAATGTTAAATTTTTGGCTGCAATGAGCATGTCCTCGAGACCAACTATCTTGCAAGGGAGGTTCCGATGGGAGAGAAGTAATTCGGCTTCAGATTTGTTTGGAGTGATCAGTACAGTTAGAGGGAATAGCTCTCGAATCATAACTTCGATGGCCTGCGGGTGCAGGAGAGTGTGACCGGTTGTGGATACGCAGACGGGATCACAAATTAGTGGTGGCGAATTAGAGCTCTTGTAGAACTCTTGTAGCGTGTTCGCCACAACATGCGTGATGTCTGCATCGAACAGCATGCCTGTTTTGATAGCATGTATATTTACATCCTCCAAGACAGAGCGGATCTACTACCTGCGATAAGCCAGAAGTACGCATGTCCAACAATATGGTGGGCACCTGCTGTTCTACGAATTTTGGAGGTGCTGGATGCACGGCTTGTACTCCAGTCGTGTTTTGTGCCGTCAACGCAGTCAGTGCACTCGTTCCATAACATCCAAGAGCCGTGAACGTCTTAAGATCGGCCTTGAAGGATGTGTGTTAGAGTACAGTCAACTGAAACCGATGGCTTCGCACTTGAATGCCAGCACCCCCGCTACTGTCAGACCCAGCGATTGTCAAGATTGCAGGAGGCTGTCCTCCGCCCGGGCCAGGGCTTACAAAAGACATCGATGAGATGACTCGGATGCCCAAGGGTCCCCAGGATTGTGACTTTGTGCTTATAAGATGATATTATGTCGGTGTGAAGCTAGGAGAGGCTGCGACGGCGGCAGACACCAGAACTTGACTAGTAGCTATGTCACGGCAGAGACTGAACGCCCCTTCGTCCGCAATCGAACTCAGCTGACCTGGCAGTTAATATTAGACACGTAGGTCACAGTGTGACCAATTGTGTGCTCTTAGTACCCACCGTTGTTGTTCCGGACTCGAGTACTCTTATATTCAAACTTGCCCTCATGACACTTAGAAGGGCTTAAATTGAACTTAAAATGTGCTTAAAATGCCTGATGCCGGTTGTCAATTGCAAGGCAACTTTAAGTCAGCAATAAGAACATTTTAAGGCAAGTCGTTTCCTTGATTTGTCTTATTCTCCTTGATTTAAAATTTGGGTCAAGGCATTCAAGGCCAAATCAAGAAATTTTAGGTTTTCCTGATGGCCAGGCCCAGTGAGTAAACTCAATTCTGCTTGTTCAGACGCTCTCGCGAATTTTATGAATGGTAATATTCTACATAATGTCGCTCAAGTCTCTTCCTTGGATTTTCATTTCTATGCTTGCCCTATATGCCTAGCTTCGCGTTGTGCCCAGTGCCCACCTTCGTCGTTTTCGCTTTCTTCCATGCCAGCGAAACAATTCTTGTGGTACATTAATGATCATCAGCGGGACAGCTTGCTTTCCAGAATGCTCCAGACACAGTTTACAGTTATACAGGTTTTACAGTAAAATACGTAATGTGTTGCCATAGGTAACGCTGCAGACTTGCCCATATGCAGTCAATTCTAAACCATTTTGAGTAGTGAAATTTACTATTTATGGTTAGAGAGGAAGCACAATGTATAAAACTGTAAAAGACTGTAAAGGCCCAACTGCTGTCCCGCTGATGATACACATACACTCATGACGAAATACTTGTTACAACAATAGCCAAACTGATTACGAAACACAAGTAGTGAGTGATATAAGCCAAAGACATTTTCGGTTTCACTACTTATACTCAGCAGCTCGTACCTGGTCACCCCTGCGACACGCAACCTCAGCCACATTCGCAACTATCTCAGCCTCATTCTTTGGGATCCCAATGAGTGTCAAAGCATAGGTCAACGTGCGGCTGACGGTGGCGAGTGGAAGGTCGAAAACGGATGCAAATTTGTTCCAGGTGGATTTGACGACAGTCGAGAACCAACTGGTCCTCTCCATTTGCCAGGGCGAACTGCGACAGGACCTCTGGATCAACTGCTTGACACTCTTCGCCGACTCCTTGTATTCTGCCCTGAACACATCGAATTTCCCCCTCGTCGCGGTGATACACGCGTGTCCCCAAAAGCTCATACCAGCCTTGGTATAACTCGCTTCGTTTTCCACCCACCAACTCTCCATAGTCGGTTCCTCGTTCTCAAGCCCAGTCACAACGATGACAACCGGCACTTGCTTTTGACAGAAGACTTCGTAGAACATCGTGTAATTCTTGACCGTGTCATGCTTGACTCTTGGACCACGGACACAATAGATGAGTAAACTGACGCCGTCGTCCAGACTGCGTATGAGACTGTAGAGATTGACCACAGCGTCCTTCGCTGGAACTGTGCCTTTCTCCGACTCGCCCAGGCCAACAGTATCATGCAGTTTGAATTCGGATCCGCCGATGTTGGCGAGATACGACGTGCTTTGGAAAGTGCACCCGACAGCCTTGCTGGATATGGGGGCGACTTCACTCCCCACCAACATGTTGACGATGGAGCTTTTTCCTGCCCCCGTCTCTCCGAAAATAATAACGTTTAGCGGCGCCATGATCTTATCATGATAAATAGTGAGTCGCATTCTGCGTTGGGATGGATGGTGGACATCACCTGTAATGTTGATATACAGCGTATAACACAGTGCACAATGCAGGATGTGAAGATGAAAAGTCAAGAAGCGCGGTACAAAATTAGAGTAGGGGCAACTGCACACGCAAATAATTAATTGTAGAGAGAAAAGACGGGAGAGAAAAACCAGCTGGTCTTGTCTCTCTGTTCGATGCTTTATTAGCTGATCATTCTGTCCCCCTTCATCCGCAGCAGGTGAGATTGTGCCTGGAGCGAACGCCACTGCGTATTTATGACTAGGACTGCGCGTTTATGACTGAGCGTGGGGGCGGGATGGATCAACATAAAGAGTAACCTGAATCAAATTCGTTCCTTGAAGAGTGATTGTATAGACGCCAAGGGTGACATGTCTCTGTAAAAGTGAAAAGTCGGGTGCAGTTAAGTAACCGTTAGGCCAACGTCTCCAAAATGGAATTTTGTCAGCCTTTAGTCAAGCCAGTAGTAAAAACTTCTCAAATTAGGATAGCATCTATAACTTTGAAAGTCACGAAATAGTCCACCAAATGTCAAGTAACTTGACTAAAATCCGGTTTTGGAGACGTTTGCCTGACGGCACTTGACTTTTCACTTTTACAGAGGGTGACATCCGAAGGCGCCAGAGATACGCGCATTTAGCCGCTCGTTAAGATTTCTTTGGTAAGAATTGACGCCTAGAGTCTAATCTAATGTTCTTCAATGGCAGGCGCTTCTGGCATCCGCCTTTCTTCGGGTTTATTACTCACTGTGCTGGGCGTTATCTGCCTGTTATCTGCAGTGGCTGTGCCCAGAGCGGTCATTTCTGTTTTTAATCAGTTTCTCCTGGACTCAATATCAAACGTTAAATACTATAATTTATTTGGTGCATTGTATAGACATTCTACTATACAGTCCGCATTTTAGCAGTATTTTAAATGATCTGTGGAGAGGAGGTGAGGCGAAACCGTTATCTGCCATGGCCAAATGCAGATAACAGGCGCCCGTCAATTGCCATTTTGGCAGATAACCGTGGCTGTGCAAAACTCGGTCACTTCCATTCACATCGCACGTTTCCTGAGTTCGATACTGTACTATAAATCATGGAAATATTGAGAGAGATATCCTTCTATGTAAACTAAATTATCATTGTTTCAGATGTATTTAAAGTGTAGCATGAATCCACCAAAATTGACATGTGTTATCTGCCTGGGAAAATGTTATCTGCCATTGCACAGCCACAAAACGCGACCACATCATGCTCTCTTCATTCCCTTGTTCTTTTATCTCTTGTTTCCCCATAACAACTGGTGCTACTTAATTAATTCTACTCGAATTTGTATCTCTGGCATATAACTTATTTTTTTAATGGTTGAGAATATTGTTCATTTATGCTGTAATTTAATATTTTGTGCCACTTCTTTACCATCTTTACCTTGGCTTGTGGTATGTACCTCTCAGTGTCTTTCTGCTTATTCCTATATCATGTTAACCACTCAAAACAACCCCTACATGCATGCCATGCCCCACTCTTGGGCCCACAGTTGCCTATTTGCCACTTCACTCAAAAATTGATTGATATGGAAATGTTGGCACTGTTTGGAACACCAATTACAACAAAACTTAGACTGCAAATTCTGGTGGCACTGCTACTTATTCATGCAGTGTATTTAATAGAATTAATAATAATAAGACTCAAATGCAAGCTGCGGTAGAGGCCTGTACATCAGTGACCACAATCTTTCCTTTTGACTTCTTTTTCTTGAACTCCCCCCCAAAATACCCAGTAAAGTGAGTACAAAACCATTCTTCAGAGTCCATGCAGAATTCTTATATAAAAGGAAATTTCAACAATTCTGCCCTCAGAGAAAGACTCACAGAATGTATTTTCACAAAATAAAGATGCTATATTATACACATTAGTATAGAGAGGGTGTACAGAAAATATGGTGATTTTAGGAGGCCTGTGGTATGTGCTGTGAAGCTATTAAGAGCTTGTTTTGTCAATTTTCAATTCACCATAATATCTGCTGAGTGAAGCTGAATGATTGTAATTGGTAAAAATAAAAAATAAATTTGCATTTTAATCTATGCAGATAGCATATCTAAATATTTTTTAGGAATTTAGAGTGCCTGTGGAAAGTAGATCGTAGAAAATCGAGATTGCGAGAAATTGTTCGGAGTTTGAAACTCCGCTGGCAAATGCGACAGCACTCGTCCTCCATATCGACTGGAATACCCACCGTTGTTGTTCCGGACTCGAGTACTCTCATATTAAAACTTGCCCTCATGACACATTTTGATGCTGACTCTGGAGCATCATACATAAATGACTCAGTCTTGCAGCCAGAGGTGTTCTCCGCACTAGCCGCCCGGTTGCTGGATTGTATGTCACTAGCATGATGCCCAAATGGCATACCTATTGACACTTGAAGCTCTCATAGAAAACAAACATAAGACCACCCTAAGCTTGCAAATTCTCTGCCTCTGGGAGACTAACACGAGTTACACAAATTCATATTGCAAACTTTGTGAAATTAGCTGCCTGGACAAATGATGGACACCACCACCACCGAAAAGTCAGGGCGCAACGTGCTTGGCGCCTACTTGCAGTGTTCACGGTTGCCATGAGAGGTCTTCACCTGTGCACTAGTGCCGATATGAGCGCATGGGCACTCTGGTTATGCTAGCATGAGAGCGTTAAAAATCTGGGTTGCAACCCTGGGTTCCAGCAAAACGAACTACATCAAAATTAATGTGGCCATTCAAATTTTCTCCAAAAGACGTGGGTTCAGAGTCGGCCTTGTCTCCCAACAGAAAAATGTGTGGAGGTTAGGAGTTCTCTCAAAATGATTACTTTAGGTCACTGATGTTGTATTGTCATGCTGTAAGGTGGCACAGCTGGATATGTACTTGCAAGCCGTTTGAGCAAAGATTCATCCGTCAGTGTACTGCTAGTTGAGTGTAGTATATGTTGGAATTCATTCCAAGCCTGCGTCCCGCTCTTATCTGCAGACATCAGCAGTCCAAGATCACCTGCAGTCAAATGGCCTACAGCTCCGTTGGCAAACATGGATAACTGCACTCTACAAGTTGTTGCAGGCCACTGTTTAGGTGGCAGTTCCAAAACTAACGGGTGCATCTGCACTCAAGGTGTACTGTCTGATTCATCTCCCTCACTTACATGTGGGATTTCCGAAACGTGTGTCAAGCTGTATTTAAAGCCTACGTCACCCTCCCAGACGTGAAGCCCATAATCAAGATCGCCATGCGTGAGAAATACAAATTCCCCAGGGAATATCTACTAGATGCATATATTTTGATATGTGATTAGAAAAACCCTCTCTCTGTAGAGGAAGGGAAACTGATTGGATTGGAAACATTTGGCACTTATCATGAAGACACAAGAAATTAACTTGACATGGCAATTAGTGCATCACATAGATAGACTGAGGGACATTGTAAACCATGTTTCAATTGAGGTGAAAACTGTCTCACTGCTTGTGCGATAGGGTGTAAATGTTAATACTATACAGCATGAGCCAAAAAAGCAAGCATAAGTATATGAGACCCAATTAATTGTACATTTCATCAGATTATATAAATACAATGGAACACAAACCATTACAACAACGCTGAACCAAAAAAAAAGAAAAAAAATCAATCATGCATGCAGTTCTCAGTTCTCCAGCCGAGCTTACTCCCAATCAGGTTCAAGTCATCTGCGAAGAGGTTCAGGATTTGCCATGCATGCATACAACTTGGTGTTAGTAACAAAATGTTAGTCTACCGTAATCAGCCCAGATATTCTGTGTCTTTTCTGAAGGAGGGAGGACGATAGAACTTAAACATACGAACATACAAGGTTGTGTACCACTGGTAACATGTGACACGTGACAATCTTGAAGTCAATAAATCCATCGACATTGCCTCTCCTCATTTTGCCGAAGCTGGACGCTTAGTCTCTCGAGATCTTGGTCTGTGGTTGAACTGACAGAAATACCACGAAGCTGATCCTCTAACCATGCCACCATTCCTCCATTCCTCTGACGATATCTTGAAACGTCTGGAAGGTCATGTTGGAAGACTGCATCTATGCATCTGTGGAATTCCATCCAATTGGCGAAGTTGATAATGTGGATACCATTGGTGACCACATAATTTTCTTTGGAAAACATGGTACGCATGTAGTCTA
Organism: Piloderma croceum F 1598; assembly: GCA_000827315.1. Classification (NCBI taxonomy): domain Eukaryota; kingdom Fungi; phylum Basidiomycota; class Agaricomycetes; order Atheliales; family Atheliaceae; genus Piloderma; species Piloderma croceum. The sequence goes on from KN832979.1 coordinate 220,276, forward strand.
TATGGGCAGCTTTCATCCCAAAATTAGCTGTGGTTCTTGTGTTCAGTGAGGGACGTGCTTACCCACAAAAGGGATGCAAGGCAAATTGTGGGAGTCATTCAAAGTTGCCACATACACACTGTGATTATCATTTGGGTCAAGTAATGCATCCATCATCCCTATCATGCATCTTGGTATTCTTGACAGTTGGTTATATGTGAGTTCTAGACAGGTGATGGTGGGTGACCGTAAAGCAGTAATAATTGCTGACATGGATGTGAAATTACGCAATTTACAAGATTCCTGCAAATACAACAATCAGTCTGGGTGATAAGAACCGCAACGAGATGCCCCATTACCTCTCTGGTGTATACAAGGAATTTTAGAACATCGCTTCTAGCATCAAGGTCCCTGGTGGTAAGAACACTCATCTTTACCCAGTTGACGATGATATCATTTGTTTCACATGCAGCTTTGACCCTGTTTTGCCCTGGTTGATTTGCAAAATAGGATATCCAGTCAGCCAGGCAAATGTGGGTATATCTGTCTCTTTCCAGTATCAGGAAAGCAATCGCAAGGTCTCGTGCTTCAGTCGGTCTTACAATTCCTTGTGAAATTGTGACATGGGATAACAGCAGAGAGATCAGCTGATAATGGCGCTGAAACACTGCACGTTCTGTTGTGACTGAATATAGTTCTATACCTAATCTCCTCATCGTCTCTGAGCTCCTGATAGACAGGGCAAACTCCTGCATTTGAGCCAAAACACTGGTGTCGACCTCGAAATACATGTTCCTAGCCCAATGTTTCATCAGGGTGATTATGCTATACATTCAGTCAGCCAACAAGCCTTGATTTGCAACCAAAATGGCTCATGTCACGCATAAACCAACATGGTTCTGCGGATTGGACACGTTTGAATCACCAAATCAACGAACAAGGCTCTGGAGTACTTCACCAGCTGTGGCAAAAGCGGTGTATGTCGCAAAGAAAGTGTCCCAATATTCATTCGCCTCTCTAGGAGCTAAGGAGTATTGATCGTCAGTAATAAAGATGGCATAATTGTCGACTAATTAGCCCACAGGAGAAATCAGCGATCAACTGCTTGATGAGACTCTCAAATGGTGCCAGTCTTTCAATGGAATTATGTTGGGCCTGGAAGACTTGTCGTGGATCAGGGATGTCAGAGGCCATAGAAGCACCAGACTCAGTTTGGACTCTGGATATGTGTTCTGTTTGAGCCCTACCAATAATACCACAGACACCTCCACCGTTTTCTGATAGAGTGGGTGATATCGAACTGATTGGAGCAGAGCCGATGGCATCTGATGATGACTCACTAGTAGCGGTTTGTCCTGAGGGAGGTCGCAAGGACCGTCTGATTACTTTGACAAGTCCAGATGCAGCAGCCGAGGATTAGTTATGGCTCTCAAATCCACTCATAGCATTTGGTGAGGCACATTGGTCCCAGCATTAATGCGGTTTATGAATTCAGCAGCACAACGGAATGAACCACGTGCCCAGTTAACAAGTGTACCAACTTCCAAGTTCAACGGCCATGGCCACGATATCTCTCTCATGCGCCATCAATTCTTGTGGTAAATAATCAAGAACTGCCACTGAAAGAATTTGAGAATATCATCGCTGGCATCGAAATGTTGCAGATCCAAGATATAAACAATCAGCTGAGCTTCAACTCGGAAGGGGAATGCATGGTTTCCCTGACATGCATTTATAACAACATCCAAAAATTCATCCATCAACTCTCTGTCATCACACTCATCTAGAGCATCAATTATAACAACTGTGGGTGCCCTTGGCGGGTTTTCCACCTCCAGAATGGGCTCGACCATCAGTTTCTTGAACTGGTAGCTAAGTGCTCTTTGGGAAATAGATGGATCTGTTCTGAGAACATTTTGAAGTAATGGTTTCGTGGCTGGGACAGATATCGAAAACTGATAAGCAAGTGTAGAAACGAGGGGTGCAATTGTGCTTCGATTTTCTGCTCCTCGCAAGAAAAAGAAACTGGCAGCCAGTCATTTTCTGGAATGGCAATATTCACCAACTGTCTGTGACACTGCTGACTTTCCAGATCCAGCCGAACCATGGAGCCAACAAATTGGAAGGTCGGGGTCTTTGTCTATCCATTGCTTGATCTTTGCAATGAGCACCTCATGGGTTCCATCATGGCATCTGGCAATTGGTCCATTACGGTCGCATCCAGTGTTAGCGGGAGCAAGTAATCTGTTGAGATCTAAAGGAGTGTCCATAACGTCGAGCCTATATAGCACAACAACAAAAACGGTTATGTCATACCTGCCAGGCTGTCGGTACAATATATTGGGCCAATATTAATCTGGTGTCCGCCAATATTGTTAAAAATGCTGCCACTAATGTTTGAGGTATTTAAATTCCTTGACAACATCGCAGAGCATAAGGTCAGAACAGATGGACATCGATCTGTGATAACGGCATAGTGACTCACTCCTCAAATAGTAGCCTGCTACTGAACATTGTTGTCTCAGCGACTGCCATGCCTGACCCAAAGTTGGGTCAAGCTTAAGTCAGCGTACTGTCAAATGGTAGTCTCGTCAGCTTTGAAATGGAGCTGATGCTGTACAAGGACCCAACTCCCTTCCAGTGGTGAGGAGTATGATGTCATCACATTTAGGTCAGCGAAGTCAGAGATCTGAGGCCCCCCGTTATTATTAAGACCTTCCATCTGAAGCCGTTCTCAATCGTCTTTCTCCTGCTTACAACACTCATTGTATCTGTATCATGCCATTGGCACTCTTGATCTACCAGAGCCCAACCAATGCTTTACCCCATTTGGTCACCAGCCTTCTTCAGAGGCAGATCCGATCTGTCAATTGGTTTAGCTTTTGGGATCCATACCAAGTAAAACTTTGACACCTGCCTTTTGTTCGAATATGGACTGGTACCAAGAGATGGCAAGACATATAGCCTGAGACACAAAATTCTATCACAACCCATTTACATCTCCTGCTTCGGCTTCATCGTTGCCCTGCTTTCACGCATCGGTCGTGATCAATATTTAGTGAATGGCTAATACCGATTATACGCACTTGCTCACCGCAGTGTCTTTTTGGGACTCTCGTCAATTCATAGACCACCACACACTTTCATACTCACATTTGGAATGTCCGATGATGTCGTCTTCCAATACTTCTACAATGTGTCATAGGCGGTGGGACAGCATTTGTATCAGAATCTAGATCGGTACCACCTCTGACCCCTAACAACTTTCTAGTTTGGGGTCTTACAACCACACAGGGGGTCAGGTGTCGAAGATAATCAGAGGACGGGGAAATCTGAAATTAAAATAGAAGTGCTGAACAATAACCACAGAAAACTGATGTTGAAAGAAGATGTACCCGTTTACCTTCGCCTTATTCATTCTACCGGCCATGAGACCTGAGATCGATATGTCAATTTATACAGTGTGCAGACGAACAGGAAGCGATTTGCTCTGGGTATCAAAATCTGGAAGTGAGGCTGAAGTGTCTGAGTAAACTGTTTATACATCAGAATGTGACAAAACTGCTGTCCTGGGCAACAGCCTCAGTGACATCCATTGCCCTTGTGGACTTTCCGGAAGAATCCCTGTGATATCTGGTGTGAGCCCTGACCTCCCTCCCTGGGACCTTAACAGCTTTGAATGTGCAAAGACGAGGAGAAGAACATTGAGAGTGCCGGAGAGGCTGTAGAGAAATTCAAATATGAATGTTGCGGTTGCCAAGTGGGGCAGAGTACTGCCAAAACCCGAGCTCCAATGGACCACACTGATTGGGAGGGCGATCACTGCAAAAACAAGGGGGTAGCTGCAATTAGCAATGTCAGGTCCAGATAAAAATGCACAAGAGAGCGAGAAATAATGAACGCAAGCATCCTGACAGACCTCCGCCGCCAATCATCAGGGTCATTTAATTGGATCTGTATCCTGTTTTCACTTCTCTCAATTTTAAATCTCCACCAGTGCGTTTCGCTGATCGTGATGTTGCCTCGGGCAAAGAGAAACAAAGGTATATAGGTGAGGAAGGATCCGAACACCATGACCCAAACCCAGATGTATTGACCAGCATATTGTTCTGCTTGGTACTGGTTACCAATCCAACACCAAAACTATCACAGAAACATGATAAATGCAAGACCTGCCGAGAGGATATAAGCGAAGGACTTACTTCGACAGGGTGTTCATAAAAGGTGAAACCATGGGTATGAACAGACACACTGATTGCTACAAAGAGGGTGATAACGAGCCAGGTGAGACTAACCATGGCACAGGTGATTATATACTCGTATTTCAAGGGCTGGTCATTCCGACTTTGTCGCACAACAACTACAAATATGTGGACTGCGATGGTCTTGGATAAGCAGATGTTGAGCCAGGGTTGATTATGGCCAAAAATATGCATTTATACGCACGAGAGTGGTCAATGCAGATCCCGTTTCCCCTAGCTGTTGAATTACACCTGGGAGAACATGTTTAGTGGTATTCAAACAATTTTATGGTAAATACAGTAGATTTACCTTGGGCTGTGCAAAACCCGCCTGTTTGGACTTTTCCTTGATGGATCAATTTAATGTCTGTGACCCTTCCAAGTGACATGATGAGGTCGAATGTAAATAGGGAAAGCTGTTGTATTTGATATCACTCACTCTGCCTTCCATACCGAGAATAAATCATCAGCTCACTAAATATATGTGTGTCAAACGCTTGATTAACTGGCCCCTTTGGAAAGCCCTCTACTATTCAGAGGATAGCTGTGGTGAGCTTAGAAAGGGTCATGAACTTATTCATACTCACGAAGATCACCATGAATACTCCTAACACGGCAATGAGGGAAATGAATCTGGATTCTGTGACCAAGGTAAGGCCTATGCTGTTGCCCCGTGTTGAGCAGACAATAGCAGTCCCACTAGTGTTTTGAAACAAAGCCTGTTCCTCGACAGTGCACGTTCCACTATTCATCGACATGGGTGGCGTTCTAGTGAGGTTGGGATCTGTTGCGGTAAGTACGCATCACGGGTACTAGCGATGACCAAGGAAAGGAATTGAAATCTGCGCAAGAGGAAAACTTGCCGTTCTGAGCCCCTTTGTGTAGAACGACACATATCCCTTTCATGGATGCTTGTGAGTAGGCACATACAGCATCTTGACCTACATAGGTTTGGAATAACTTGAAGCCGTTCATTCAGTAAGACCTGTCGATGTCAGAACTGGAGTATCTCAAGATTCAGTGCATACTAAGCCAAATGGGGTTTTTGCGTCTCTGTAACGCACTAGAAGCCTTATACTGCCTTATAAATGGCCCCGATATCCACGAAAATCTGTACACAGGACAAGGACACAATTGAATGGATTGAATTAAGGCGTCGAAATACATTGTCCTCTGGAGATGACAGATATCATATCAATATCAGCAACTGCTGAGGATGTAATTCCTGGACCAGAATGGACCAGGTCTACCAGTGGGTACTGGCAATCCCCACCAAAGCGCCACGTCGGTTTCCATAATGGTCCTGTGCCACAGTGCATTAAAACCTGACCCATATTCGGCGACCCTGTTTATGAGCTCTACATTGAGTTTCATACTTAACTCAAAAGATGAAATGTGTCGTATAAATGTGTCTCCAGAAGGTCTTGAGAGCAGTTTTTTGTTTTACAAAAATTTCACAGACTTATACCTCATTATATGTACATATCACAGTCTATAATATTTTAAAGAGAGAGTTTTAAATTTTCAATCTCAAGAAACTGTAACCCCAATAATTTTCATCATTTCATCTCTGCAAAAGTAGTTCTCACACTGAATAATGAATGAGAAAACGGGGTCACCAGGAAGGACTAAAATGGAAGCACAGCCACTGCCCATCAGCTGCCCATGGCATTGGGGGATCAGTTTGCATCATATACTGTAATAACTGCCTGTAATCTAGCAACAAACCAATTGGCAGTGCCTTAGGAGGTATATATACCCATTTGTTGTCTAAATATGTAACAAAAAGAGCAATATCATTTATTTTTAGCCCATTTTTGCTTTTTTTCAACATAAATTTTCCAGAAGGCATACATGGTACAAGACTTCTCAGAAATTTGTCTTAGTGGTTATAAATACATATATACTATTTTAACCTGGTAAGCAAGAGCTATACACTTTTTTTTTGGCTAACCATCAGAGCCATATCTAAAGAGGCTAGTATCACACCAAAAGAAACCAGAATTTAGTTCAGGTCAGTAGAAATCATTTATATAGGCTGTTCTGATGTTTTAAACACCTTATTGGCTTATTTTAATGTGTCAGACCTCCTATTCTGTAGATTATTTTGCTATTTGTGTTGATGGTATTTAGAGTAACCTGTAACCTTTTAAGGCTCCAGCATGGGATATATGAGATTAAAGTACAGAATAAATGCTACAGAAGGAGTACATAGCATGCTAAATTATAATAACATTGAAAGAATTATAGAAAACCATTGGGGATTGATTGAAAACAGCTTTGGGTCACTTTTTTTGAGCGGGAAGTGGCCAAAATTACCATATTAGGCAAGTAGGCGTAATGAAACCGACGCGGCACTTTGGCGGGGATTGCCGGTACCCACTACCAGCAGAATTCGTCCGTCAAACAAATCTTGAGTTCCTTTTTTAGTAATTTGTTCTCAGGTTTTGCACAGCACTGCTTGAGGAGACCTGGGTCACTTCTCCGTATAGGTTTATGTATCGTCAAAATCACGGTCAATGCTGGGCTGGCAGTGTCGTCCGAACAAATTCGTGCGATTGTCCAGCAAGATCCAGTAGTCAAGGCAAATCCAAAGGGCAGAGCACAAGCTAGCTATCAAGTTATTCAGCTTCTTCGATACATCGATGGTTATGCTCCAAAACGGGCATCCTCGTCCTTATTAGTAAGCGCTTAAGAACTCAGCTAGCCCCGTATCCCATAATGGTAACAAGTCGATCACTCCCTATGATACCGGGGGTCGAGTCCTTGTTCCTAGCCTAACGGGACCAGGAATTTTGCTTCTTTCACCACGGTCGATAGGATGATGAAATCCTCCTCCACGCCGTTCATACAATCCAACAGACCATAGTAAAAATTCGACTTCAACCTTGACCGCTTCCATGACTATCTTCAATATCCTAGCGCCCTCTTACGCGACATTCTACCGGCACCCTAGATTTGCTTCTGCGGACGATATTGTTCCCGACCTTACTGGTAAAGTCGCCATTGTTACAGGTGCAACGGCGGGCTTGGGTCTAGAAACAGCCTTGCAATTGGCCAAGAGACGGGCAAAGGTGTACATTACGGGGAGGTCACAAATAAAAGGCCAGGCTGCAGTAGAAATGATTCGCGCAGTGACGGGTGCTGGCGAGGAGCAGGTTGAGTTCCTGCAATTCGATTTAGCTGATATCAAGAACACCAAATCGGCCGCGGAAAAATTCCTGGAAACTTCACAACCACTCCATATCCTAGTCAACAATGCAGGGCTTCTTAAGCCGGAATTTGAGTTGACTCCAAGAGATAAACTTGAATCCCATGTTGCCAGTTCGTGTGCTCCAGGCTCATTTCCCCGTCTTTTCTATACTAACACCATAGTTCAGTCGAAGTCGGTCACTTTATCCTTACCACTACTCTGCTACCCGCCATCCGACGAGCAGGTCCGGGTGCACGGATCGTGATGCTATCATCTTCCGGACACACCGACGTCAAAAGTCCGGTCAACTTTGAGCGTCTCAGCTCTCCCGAGGGCGGAAAAGAAATCCCATGGCTGGGCCGCTATGGTATTGCAAAGCTCGTGGCAATTCAGTTTACACAGTCGCTTCAGCGGCTTCTTGCCAACGAGTCTATCTACGTGAACTGCTGCAACCCCGGTGCAGTCGCCACTGACCTCAACCGTGACATCGAGACAAAGTTCGGGAGGATCGCGGTCTATATCTTGGCGTTGTTGCAGAAATTGTTTTTCCAGCCTGTTCAAATCGGCGCCTTGACTCAACTATATCTGGCGGCCAGCCCAGAGGTGGAGGACAAAGGGATAAAGGGGCAGTATTTCTGGCCAGTTGCCAAGCTCCATACGAGCGCTGCGAATTATTTGGCGCTGGATGAGGCCGAGCAAAAGAAGTATTGGGACTGGTGTGAAGGCGTGGTTGATGCAGCGCTGAAAAGGGTGGACTAATGGATTGTGCGTTCATGTGCTGTGATATCTTAGGCTATGTATGTGTTTATCTTTGCGTACATTGCTGTGGTTGCTGTTTGCGCCTTCTCTTTCAACAGTTCACTCAGTTCTAATCCGACGATGCCATTAAATGAGTTTAAGGAACGCTCCACAGCAAAGTCCATATGTCCCTTGGAGTCCTTGGTGACTTTGAACATCTGTCGTGGTGGTAGTAAACTTATAGATGGGTGCGCACATCAATGCGGCAGAGGCGGTCGTTTGCTCGTCCACCGTAACTTCAAGTTGAAAGCTGCCGGACAGCCTGATACCTGCAATTTGTTGGTGCCAAAAAAGAGATGGGGGGAAGGAAGACTTGCTCTTGCAAGGTAAGTTTATTCCGGAGAGGCCCTTAACGATCGCGAACTTTACGATATGTTTTTTTTTATAAGATGCAGTCCTTCACGAAGGATAGATGAGCATACTTAGTTGGGAGAAACGGGACATGTTCAGTGGTCACCACGATGTGACATGTAGAGAGACCGGTGGCCCGACTCGATGTAATGTTTTTCTTTCTTTAGTCGCGATGAACATTTCATTGAAACCAGCTATATTGCAAGGAGGGTACCGACGAAGGCAGATGTAATTCGGCTTCAGATTTGTTTGAAGTGATTAATGCGGTTAGAACCAATGGCTTTTGAATCATAACTTCGATGGCATGCGGCTGCAGAAGTGGCCTACTTAATACTTACAACTTGGTCCTTTGGATAGCCAACCACGCATCATTCCGATACCCATTCTTGACGCAAACCGCTGTGTACATTCTGCAAAAATCCAAGAATGAGCTGCGTCGGCAATATTTATTCCTAACGCCCAAAGTACTGATAAATAGAGTGAGTTACGAATTTAGCCAACTTTAGTTATTTTCATCTCCGAATGCCTCCAGAGCTGATTCAAATGCGTTGTTAACTTGGCCGTTGATGCCATCTACTGTCTGGTTCAGGTCGGCCTAAATGCATGATAGATATTTGTCAAGGATCGATCAAGCACAACAATAGGATTACATACCGGAATGACTGCATTTAACGCAGCCTGAAAGTCACTGGTATCCGACTGGAGTTCCTGTAGACCCAGCAAGATCGCCGGATCTCCTCCAGCACTGTCAAACACATTCTTTGTGTTGACGAGTTCACCGAGGGTATCGACGACGTCCTGAGCGACAGGCTGCAAGACTTGGATGAGGGTATCCGCATCCGCATCCGAGAGAGGGCTTGTATTCTAGGAAGTGACAGATACATAAATAAAAGGTGCCGGTAGAAGGCAGTCGAATATACCTTCAGATCGTTCGTAGCCACGGTAGTAGCATTTTCCACGCCGATCACAGCCGAGCGTAAATCCTATAAGGGTCAAATAAAAACGAAGTAAAGTGAGTGGCAGAAGGAGTGAGTTCTAAGGGGCATATGTGTAGGTGTTATCGTTAACTGACCGAACTACCGGCGGCCCCTACTGTGCCATTGGCAGCAATGCTAGCAATAACAGTGTTCAGATTCTCCACTGCAAGGCCGATGTTGGATATGTCATTGTCAACCTGAGAAACGTCACGTCTCGTGGGAATAGCAAAACCAGTAGAGATAAGTGCAGCGAACACCAAAGTTGTCGTGGAGAAATGAACCATTGTGAGTTCGAGAGTGCGGGGATGTTCAAGTAGTAGTAGTAGTAGTATCGTTTAAATGTTGGGGTGGTACAGACATGGATGGATTCTTTTATATATGTAGTGTATTTCCAATTATTTGTCGCGGCCAAAGCTAATGAACCCGGTGTATGAGCATATGAGTCGCGTAAGAGACACTATGTATGAGGTCGAAACTCTTGTCGGAACCAATAAGCACGCTGACCAACTCCTTTAGGCAAGCGAAACAAATTTGAACTCAAACCGTTTGGTATGTATCTTGTATCACGATGCACATTTACACAGCCAATCGACTGAGTGTCGCTTGCGGCGGCCACAATATTCTTCAAGTTCGAATACCTCAGGCTTCAAGTTGGGCATGAGGACACATGATCATATGAGCCTGTGGCCGGTCCTTGAAACAACTAAATTAAATCTGTGAATTACTGTTTGCTGCATAGTATTTTTTTGCACAAGTTGCTTTACATATCAGGAGTGCGGGTGTAAATTTTCTAGGGAAAATGTTTACATAGTGTGCAATAGTGTACAGTATTGGATGTCAATTTCTGCGAAAACTAGTCCATAAAACACGTGCTTTGCCTGCACCAATTGCCTGTTTCAGCCAGCTATCTCCCATGAAATCAGTCAAATATCGCATAGCACTCACCGGAAAATGTGTGTGTGTGTATACTTTGTTCTTTATTACCCATCCTAATTTACACATTCGAAGTGGCACAAGGCTTTGAAACTTTACAGATTTTGTGGATTTCACACCTATCCTGAATTTGTAAACAGAGCAAGGGCTTCACATCCTGTAAAATCGTGAAATATTTCCTCGAAAGTACAGGAGAAGAAAAAATTCTAAAATAACAAAATTGAACCAGCTTCGGGACTCTGTTTCAAGGAGTGGTGTGTCAAGGACCGGGGGATCGGCGATTCCGTCATAATATTGCACAGTGACACATAGCGTGTACTTAGACTGGCACTGCAGCCTGGACACAAATTTCAAGGAGAGAAAATGCTGAACCTGTTTTACTATTGTAATCCTGTCGATCAGCGAAACTGCCAGTTGTCAGGATATGTATATACAGTCTTACAGCCCTTTGCATAATTCCATGAACACGCGTGTCACGCGTGACGTGACCATTACATAAGTAAATAATATAACTAACCAAACCTTTCCACTGTGTTTGCGCCAGGTTTCAAAGCACAAGTGCTTGTAAACCATTGTAAATATATGTACATCAATATGGTCCATTCGGAGGGTGAAGGAACTCAAAATCTGAAGAACCTGTTGTTGAAACTTGAGGGTGTGCATGATAGCCCAGGCCCGAGACCGTTGCGGGCTGATTGTGAGAAGAACCCATCCCAAATCTAACACACAAGAATGCCCCAAGTGCTTAAGGTTTCACGTCAGTCAAAATGTGCTCGGGTGGTACTTAATCCTCAAAGCCGAATGAGGTGTTTGGAACTAGTGTGACATGCTGCTACCCGATTTGGCAGGACAAACAGCGGACAAACAAGACCGGCGTGTTCACTTATGCAAAGGCTGTATACGGTATATAGTTTAAAGGTTGGGCAACGGCATAGGCCTTGCCCTTATGCAGCTGATTTTAAGCCCGTTATATCCATAAATTCTACTTAATATGGTTAGAGAAGAAGCGCCAATTGTATAGGTTCATTGAACCAGCCCACGGTTTCGCTGATGCGGGGCCCTACACATCTTGTGGAAACATTGATATCGCAAACGTTCTGCTTCGGTGAATGTGACACCGATGTTTTGACGGCACAGCTCCATAGAAAATAACACAATTACGGACTACCACAGCCTACGCATCTGAACACGTTTTTCACGTTCGACTTGTATGCTTCACCGGAATGCGTAATTTGAAGCACCCGACCCTGGAAGCCTAGCGAGGTCACATATTGCATATTTGATATGCAAATGGTAGATGATCGTTCAAGTGTTGTGCCTATAGGGAGAACGAGCAAATGGAGAAGCAACAAAAAAAATACTTGGTAAAATCTCCAAGGAATGACTACGAAACATATGTGATCGTGACCTGATCGTGACCTTGTTGTCAATTTGGGGCATCGGAAACGCTAAAGCCCATCGTGACGCGTGACGGGCAGCCACGCCACCATCATATAATTAATATGCACTTCTACACCATGCATATGTTTTCCAACTTTGGGCGACAAAAAGCATCTAACATGGGCCAGGGTAGGTGAGCAGATTGAAAACCTAGTCCGTGGTGGTATCGTGTTCATTTCCTAGCAATTTACTCGACAAAGGACCTAGCATGTACTGTATTCAACGTGAAGGTGACTAAATATTCTGAGATTAAGTAGTTAGCACTAATCAACAGTTGACATATCCCAAACGCACGAATATCTCAGTTAATTGATTCCGAGGCAGATTAAACGTGATGAAGGCGAAGTGCTAATCCGGAATCAAGACGTTCATGCCATGCTGCATCCTGGACCGTCAAAGACTCGTAAGGGATCGTGTCCCTTTCAAAGGATCTCTCCGAAAAATATAAATATTAGCTCCCAGCTGGATACGTACCTTTACCACGATCCTCTGCCAGCGGTGAGAGTAAAATGATGCGAGCACGAAGGATGTACGCCGTATGCGTGGCGAGGACTCTGCAAATGAAGTTCGATTGATAGCGGCGTCACGCCTGAACTTGACGTATGTATCAATCGCGAACTTTGGTAGAGAGTCGTAAGATGTAGTCCCTTGTCTCTCCGGAGGCGCATATAAACATCTGACAATCCTGGCTTTCAAAATGAGCAATGCCACGCCAGAGACGGTGTGGCAGTGATGAGATATGTGCATATTGGAGGCCACATCTGTAATATACCGCGATCTGTTCCAATGTCATTTCCCAACTTTCTGTCTGTGGCGCTAATCTCGATATCCCTACAAATATCAAAGATTATGTTCATCGGTGCTAAATAACTATAGTGAGAAGCAAGACCGCGAGACCTACCGATACGGTCAATGCGGAATGATGATGAAGAATTCCACAGAAAAAGTTGTGGAGACTAGGGTTGTGTTCGAAAAACCGAAGGCAACCACTACACCAGGGGGGGAAAAGGTGAACCAGCATCATCTACCAATACGGTCAAGGGCTCACCTCTACCATAATACGTTGCATCCAGGAATTCCATGAAACACGCAAACTTAAATATGGAGTATATATATGCAATAATCATCCTTCCTCTAAATGATGTCTAATAGGAACGAAGCTAAAGGAGGAAGAACACGTCAACCATTTGACTTGCCACGGATGCGTAATACGAGTTCGAAGCAGAGGACCAGGAGGAGCTGACCCACGAGATCCATGAGTGCGGAGTGGATTGGAAGGGCGTACATGTCTGGATCAAGTTTCTTTGACCAGAGGTAATTGGTTAAGGAGCGAGCTAGAAAGAGTGATATTATGACCTGCAGAATGAAACAGGGTTATAAGGGTCAAATTATGAAACGAGACAGAGACACGTTGGTAGACTCACTGCAGAACAGAAAAATATTATGGAAAATATCGCAAATAGGATTGGCAGGCGGAGCCATCCCAGCCAATGTAATGTGGCAAGAAATATTACTTCCACGGGTATGGTGACGAGTAGCAGAGTGATCATGACCAGCTTCGGACTGGGATCCTCCCCACGGAACCCGGACATGTTGGATGACGGTAATAAGGCTGCCGCGTGTAGAGCGGTTGATAGACGAGAGACAAATATGGAACCAACGCTCCCTGGTAGACCTGGCAACACCGCGTAAGACTAAAATAGCTCGGTATGGGAAAGTGGGAACAAACCGCTGATGACCATGGCTAATAGTGGGAATCCGTCATAACGACTTGCAAAAATATCGAGAACGATGCCTGATCCGCTACTGATGACCATGGCACCGAATAATGGAGACCAGCCCTGTTTAATCAGATCCTTTACGAAGGGGTTTCGATGTGTGAAGACGGCGCAGGATAAAGACGACAGTATCACCAAGAGGACAAGGATGAACGGGACCGGTGTGTTGACAAAATTGATGAGAGCAGCTGAGACGGCGCCCACAAAGCAGAGTGTGACAAGATCGCCGAGACAAGCTGCGATTGGAGGGGCGATGTTATCTAGATTTTGGTCAATGCCTTGGATAGAGGTGACAACGCGTGACTTGCCGGGATCGCGCCTATATCGACGGCAGAGAACAATGAGAACGCACATGAAAGATCCGAGTAATATGCTCGACAGACAAGCAGCAGCCATTGCGGTAGAAGCTACCATGACAAACCTTGAATTGCTTTGTCAGTGTTCAGTAGGACATGAACAAAGTTAAGAGAGCGTACTCCGAAAACCCAGATTTAGGTCGCCCGTCATTGGTAGGCAAAGGTGGACGAGGGCGTCTAGAACGATGACGATAAAGATCGGTATTTGTGGTTGCTACAAGAGAAAAGAGATTTGGACGGGGAGGGGAGCCTGATTGGGAAGATAGTTTAGGGACAAAGAGCCCAAGGATGAGGGATACGCATGCAGCGACAAACGATACTACGGTAGCCTGTACCTGGAGCAGTGATAGGTTGCCGAATATTATTCTGCCTCGTGTTTCGGGATCATCAAGCTCGCCGACATTTGCTGCTGTCCCTAGCCGGGCGGACAGGTTCATTTCGAGATTTCCCTTCAAATTGAGAATGACAGGTATGATGATAATCAATTCGTCGATAGTCGTCATGGCTTTCCAGTGCTGAGAAATAAATCAGGTAAACAGCAAATATTTGAGCAATTGGAGGCAACGCACCGCGACATGGTCCAAAAGCTCGCCAGTAAGCAGAAGGCCACCAGTGGTTAACAAAAGGGTGGGCGCGCTCTAGGACTCGTAATAAACATTGTTGAATGGGGAGTCTAACATATAGACTCACTTCGATTACGATTCCTTTCACTTGGTGCCATCCTGAAAGGAAACGTCTCTGAGTCCGTTCGCGCACCCAAGTTCGTTGAGTGGATCCCAATAATGACACGTCTCCTTCATCTCCTTGCTCATCGGCAGAATCCTGCTCATGTGAGTTGTGCGAGATGAGGTGCTTCAGCGGAGGATCAGGAGCGACAGCTGTATCCTCCAAATTCGCCATTTCGATATCATCATCTGAGCTGGACGCCGACATGATTGAAGGCGATAGCGACTGCATGGATGCAGGGGGTTGGATTGTATTTTGCGGCATTTTGGCTACTTTGGGTTGGCACCTGTGGGAACTTTGGTTACGCGGGCGCTTATGGTCTTCTCCGCAACTCTTCCTTAGTTTTCGATCTCATCCTCTTGCGTCTCATTTCTGGCTATCTTATTAGTCTCCTTTCTTGTCATATTTGGATTCAGCGTAACCTTTACCCCGGGTAGGATCCTGAATGTATCGCGAGTAAATTTTGGACTACTGAACGCCCCAATGTCTTCAAAACTGTCCAAGCACCCTGCCCCGCCCAGTAAACCCCCTTTTCTTTCTGATATCTTATCGGAGTCCATTCCATTGACCGATGATCTGGAATTTGGGCTGGAGTCACTCGAGAAATTAAAGTTAAAACACTCGGAGAGGTTGAAGCATGTCGCGAAGAACTTGCACGCTAGCGAGGAAGAAATCAGGCGAATCAGGGAGAGGGGGGAGGGGAAACGAAAGGAGAAGGTCAAACCTGAATCTGACCGTACGTGATTGTTTCGGAGGATCTTGTTTGCAATGCTTACCACTGGTCTCCGCTCCTGTTTGCATGCAAATTCTTATCGTTTAACCGACGAACCCCCCGACATTGAATGTTCTGTTTGCACCTCCCGTGTCTACTTTGTACTTGCTTTATTTTTAACATGGGCATCAATGGGTCGCTTGGTGTGCTGGCGGCTATCCGACTGCCTGGTCTCCTTCCGCACCACCGCCACCCCGTTCTGTCGTCCCGTGCGTATAATAAATAAATTCCCTTAAGCAGTCGCAGATGGGGATGATATGAGGCTCCCCGGGTCGTCCTCAAAGCACCGCGTGGGATCGGTGCCTCTGGCGCATCCACTGTCTTCGAGATCATCTATGGATCCTCGCCAAGGGTGAGTAGTTGGTCGCACAAATCTTTCGCTGAGACTACTTAATACATATTTTCTAGCGCCATCGACGAACTCAAGAAGAAGAAGAAGAAACGGAAACGTGACATCGAGGATAGTGACGCCGATAACGGTAAGATTTGATTGCATTTAGCTTTATCCCTTGATTGACATTATAATATTCAAGAACGCCCTCGAAAAGGCTCACCGCCTTTACTTCATACCCACGGCCATTCTAAGCTTCTGAAACCCGGCGCGTCCTTATCAACTCTTTCTCATCCCAAAGTAACATTTTATCCATATCATCATTCGCCTGACGGTGATTAATCATTATATTAGCCCCCCATAGGCCAAGATTTTACTGTCCCGATCCCATCCTCACTCTTACCATCCCGTCCTCCAGTCCCTCCTCCACCCGTACCGGGCCCAAGCAAACCAACAGAAGTAAATGAAGACTTCAGTAAATCTAAGCAGCCTGCCCAAGTTCTCGTCAGTACATTTTATACCAGTATCGAACCATGGATACGAAGTATAAAAGAGGAAGACATCGGCTTTCTCGAGTATACAGGGGACGAGGTAGAACCGTACGTGGTGCCCAAACTTGGACGACATTATTCCGAAGTATGGGAAGATGAAGACATCGCACTTGATGGGGTTCCGTTACCTGGCTTCACGGTTACACGGACTGGAGGTAGCGAAGGTTTATCCTCCGCTCCTGCTCCGAAATGGGACCCATCAACATTGACCGAACCAGATTTATTGGCGGAGGAGAGGGGGCATGGGCCGTTAACGGAGCGATTGGTTAGCGCTCTTTTGCCGATGCCGGACATGACTGTATGGAAGGGTGTGAAGGCGGCTGAGGATGCTATGGAAGGCCGTCCAGGCGGAAGTGGGGCTGCTGCGGCGAAGAGGGAGAAAGTGAATGTTGCATTACTTGAGGATCGTATTCGGGATACGATGCGCTTCCATGGGCTTTTAGAGGCAACTGTAAGTTCTTGGATCTCCTCATTCGTTATAGTGTTTGAGTCAGTACGTTGTATACAGCCCGACTATACTGAGAAAGTGGATGATCCGATCGCTACTGCTCTTCGCCAAGCTCAGCGAGAGCTTCGAACTGTCGTGGCTACTAACAAAGCTCGTAAAGACCGACTCGTCGCGATCGCCCGTGACCGCCTGGGATATCAAGAATATCTAGACTTGCGGGAATCGATTGACAAGAATATCTCCAATACATATTCCAAGCTACAAAAGAAGGATGTACCAAAGCTCGCCAAGAAGAAGAAGAAGGGACTCGACGTTAACGGCAATGTGATCGTCAACGGCAACGGCAGTAACAGTAGCAACGTCCTGCCTGCGCCTCATCCTGCAGCACTCGGCCTGAACCCAGATGACGACCATACTCTAGCTGTATCTGAACAGCTTAAGCAGTTGGTAGAGACACGACGGCAATGGGTGGATACCGTTGGTAAAGTCTTCGAGGAGAAGCAAAAGGAAAGTCCTGGACGGATTTGGGGTCTTCCGAAGGAGAGTATATATAATAGAATCGAAGGGGATGTGAGACGGTCAATCGAGCGGTTATTGGAAGCGGCACCTTCTGACCCCAGTCAAGAAAAGGGAAAGGAGAGGGCGAGAGGGGAGGAAATGGATCTCAGATGATTGCTATTGATTAATCTTATTTGTTATTCTGTTTTGTCTATTCCCGAATCCATTTGTACTGATCTTTGCATCAAAATGCTGGTCTCTTCCCAGCCTATACGATGTGATATCAAGTGTGAGGTACGTCATGCAATGTGGTATGTCTCTAGACGACCGTCTTCGCTTTCTTCGATTTCTTTGGCGAGTCACCCTCCATCTTCAGATCACCCTCCACCTTTCGTTTTTTCCCCTTTGAATCTTTTGTTTTCTTTCCAGGACTCGCACCCAGCTTTAGCTGACTTCCTCGTCCCTCCCCATCTACATCCATATCAACGTCTATGTCCTGAGCAGCATTTACATCGTTGTCTCCTACTAGAGATCCATAAGGCATGAAGCGGTGCTTGAGGAGTTCTTTTGGATGCGATTGCCGTGGCGGATTTTGGTAAATCTGCGCCGAGTCTGATGCAGTCGGGACAGAGGGGTTGGGTGTGGGTAATATGTCCTGGGCAGATAAAACAATATGTCTGGCTATTGGCTTCGGAGCTAATTTCGAGGGGATTGAGTACGCCACAAAAGGACAGCTTGACAGAGCAGATACCTTTGTAGAGCTTGCCGTTTTTTTTCTTCCGCGGTAGCAGACATGAAAGCCCGCGGACCTCTTCGCCGCCGATGGGTAGCCCGTCATCGTCCCCGACTGACCATATATCATACGATACGTGTTTACGGTTCAACACGCCGACTGTTTTACTCTGCGAAGAAGACGGTAGATCAATCGAAATATTCTTCAAGAACTTTGGTTTGACCTGGGCGTGATCAGACCATCGGTTAGAATTATTTTGAAATTTGCAGTCATATAAATGCTGACCCCGTCGGGAACGCGAATCAACCAGAGTTCAACATCTTCATTATTTTTTACAGCATCCCAATCGAATTCTCCCGAGTCCACATCGTGGTCGAGCAATATTGTTCCTTCTGGAGGAACATAGTCCCAGTCTGGATTCGTTTGTTCGTCTTTCCCGTGCTCTGTGATAGTGACTTGAGTGTTTTTCTTGCTTTTGTCTTTGGATTTCTTCTTCTGTCTTATTGGTTGCACGGGCTCCGGGGACGGCGAAGGGCCTGTGGACGACATGATGGTTTTTGAAATTTTGCGAGGTGTCCGAAAGCGGTGAGGCTCGGTGAGGGTCGCCTTGTTCGGCCTTGAGCATGACATCAACCGGATGTAAAGAACGCAATTCAAACCGTCACTTTTGTTTGTATACTTTCAGGCTTGCTGTCAACACACGTTAGTACGCGGCGCTATCCCAGTATGCGATAATTGCTTAAACTCGGACAGCAGCAAAACATGCTGACCATTTACGACTGGTAGTACTGAAGAGACGAACTTGCTCTGGTAGATTTGGGTCGCAGTGAATCGTCTTGTGTGACGGTTTTGAGGTTCTGTACGGAATTCGTGAACATATTTGATTCTCACAAACCTCACGCAGACTGCCAGATGCCCACACACCCACACATTGGCCTACCGTTTTCGAGTCAGGAGGAGATACAAAGTGCACAATCCAACCATATTGGTCGGATTCCAGCTCTCGATGCGTTGTCAGCAAACATTCAACCTGAAGTCGATGACGCCAACAATAACGCCACCGCTATATCATCACTACCCGAGGAGATCCTGGCCATCGTATTCGAGATTGGACATACAGATTTTCCAGCCGAAAGATTAAAGGACCTCTTCGAGATCTCCGTCTCTCACGTGTCACGACGATGGCGAGAAGTCGCGCTTCGCACTCCCAGAATATGGTCCAAAATACGCCGCGTAAAGCACCAGAATCGCTTAGACTCCATCGCAGCCTATCTCCAAAGATCCAAGGTTGTTGCCTTGGATCTGCGAATTGAAATAGGCCATGGTGTCAATGGTCTCCATGAAGACATAATTCCGTTCTGCCGACTCTTGAGTCCTCACTGTGGACGTTGCCGTCATTTATCTGTCACATCCAGTGCCCAGAGAAATCTGATCAAACTACTTGAATGCATTTCGTCCGTCGCCGCGCCGTTCCTGCAGTCGATTGACATATCCCTTTCTCTGGAGGGTCGCGTCTTTGATATCACAAATCCTCGTCAAATTTTCGCGGGCGGCGCCCCATCTTTGAACTCCATTCGTCTCCGTGGGTTAGCGTTACACTGCTATTTACCTCCTTTGGACTCAGTCACCAATCTTCACCTCGACGAGGTTGACTATCGTATGTTTACCAAAGTTGATGAATTGCGCAAAGTCCTCTTGGCTATGACTGCGTTGACCCACCTCGTAGTGGAAGGCGAGGTCGTTGATGATTGGCCATCTGATATAATAATTGAGTTACCCAGGCTTCAATCACTTCTTATCCGAGCGAACAATGACCAGGATATCGCGGACCAGATTTTGGGCCTTCTGAAGGCAATATCTGCACCAGCGCTCGAGGTCCTGTCACTTCAGAACATATGTGATATTGATTTTGAATTGGCTATCAATCCTGATGCCCTGGGACAGACTAAATTTCCGTCACTTCGTTCGCTTACTTTACGCGACGTCGGGTTGAGCCGACCGCATATGAGCATGATTGCACGGGCATTCCCGTCCATCACGCATCTCACTCATTCTCTCCACGACATAGAGAAGATTGTCAATCTTCTAACCCTTCTCCAGGACGTCGATGTTCATTCTCGTTCACGTGTCAAATATTGGCCTCATTTGCACACGCTCGCCCTACCCTGCGCATCAGACGACGAGACAGCATCCATACACGAATTCGTTGCCTGGCGACATAGTACGGGGCATCCCATTCAAAGACTTCTTTTACCTCTACATGTCTTATCGGACACATCCGCTTTACATGAGTGGATGGATGATCTGCGAGTGTATGTTCAGGTTGAGGTGTATACTGACGACTCGTCACAATATTTCCCGACCTGGGCAGACAACAAATGAATGTTCCATTCGGTATGCGTTAGTGTAATCTTTCATTATTACTTGCTGATGCGCGTCCACTGCAGCAACCATCCATGCACAGAATGTCTCTGACAATTTCGGGTCAATGCTTTTCTTCATTCTATTAGCAGACCAACTGAAATGGAGATCGTTCTGCACATCCGAATATTTCAACGCAATAGATGTGTCCCTTCGTCACAAACTCAAGTTGGATGTTCTGTCTGTATATACAACCGTCGGTGGCAAGGATTATAGCCGGATAGGAGATCATATCCGAAGTTCTCTGTTGACCCCGCTGTGTCATGAGAGCCGCTCGCGTTTGCCTCATTCCTCCCTTCGTCGGGCTGGGTGGAAAGTATTCATGATATTCCTGTGATGCTCTATATCTCTGCCCTCGAGCGTACGTAGGTTGCACTCTCCGTCTCATGCCCGCTTTGCGATTCTTTGTTTGAGCTGAAGGAGCATCCACGAATTGACATTCTACTGAACTTCTGTGTGCAACCTTTCACTCCAATAAAATGGTATCCAATCCGCATTCTTCCATTCCAAATCCTCCGTAATCAAATGACCGCAACTGCTAATTTGAAAGCCAGACGACAGAAGAAACCACACGTCAAATACAACTCATCCGACCGTACTACCCGAAGTTTCTTCGTGTTTCGTTGATCACCTTGCTTCACTAACAAAACACCCCTTTTTCATAGGAGGTCTGGATTCGTGATATCTACAGTTATTCGCGAGGTTTGCTTCTATATGTATGTAAGCTCTCGCCGTTTATAAATTAGTCCAACAAATTTATTTTTTTACGTGACCACAGATATTTTCTCCGTGTGACCACGCCTGTCCATAATTCTTATCCCAAACGAAGCAAGGTCTTGACGGCACCTAGTCACATCTCGCTCTTGAATGGGCCTCACTGCACTTTGTTGTGGTTGAGGTACCCTCCTCCGAACGGGTGGCGGTCACCTCCTCAAATAAGCCACTTGTCTCGCAATGTCGGCTTGATTGTAACGTTTATTCCTTTCCGGTCGAAGATGAACTCCTCATCCGTCATATTGAGTAAATTGGCCTGCATACACATTTGATACGAAATTCTCACGATGGCTGCTACAAAGCTTTCAAATTATGTAATATGTTCAAGAGGTTTTGGGATACAGAACCCGGCTTCGTGGTGCCAGTGACGTCATGCAGACCCACTGAATTGCACTGCTTTATGTACCAAGTTCAATGTGCTACCAACACAGTCATTCCAAGTCATGCCAAAGAACAAAGCCCATGGGCCATTCCATATGAACGAAATCGATGGTGATGTGCACATCCTACCTGTTAAAGGCGCTGATATCAAGGCTGAGGACCAACCTGAAAATGCAACATTTGTCGACATAGGAACCATACACACAGATCCCAAAATCAGTCAGCAGAAAAATTTGATGCACTTCATAGCATAATTGACGCTGTCAACATTTTTCTAGACTACGCAGAATACAAAGCCGCTGGGAAAGGCCTCTCTTCTTTTGCTCGTGTTGACGATGATGGGCGAATTGTCATCTCTTTGGACCTCAAGCAGAAGCTCCCCGATCTTCCCAAAGATTATGCCAAACCGGTGGAGGAGTTTGCTTTGGATGAACAAACTTGGAGAGACGTGCCGCAAATGAATATCGTCATCATGATTGTTGGCAGTCGTGGTACGTTGCCATTGTGCATATTATTGTGCATATTGGGCGGCGATGAACTCACGGACTTGAAAACCGATGTTTTCAGGCGATGTTCAGCCATATGTAGCTCTTGGGAAAATGCTCTTAAAGGATGGTCACCGTGTTCGTATCGCCACTCATGAGACTTTCCGATCATTCGTCACAGATGCGGGCCTCGAATTTTTCTGCATCGGAGGAAATCCCCAAGATCTGATGAGCTACATGGTAAAAAGTGCGAAATATATTCATCCGTCGTCGTAATAGCATCGTGCTGAGGAATACATCTAGATCCTGGTCTCATACCCGGGATGGATAGCTTAATGAATGGTGACATCGGTCGTAAACGCAAGATGTTAACAGAGGTACGATACATTGCAGTATTCCGGTGTTCTCGATAAATTTACAGCTGTCTGTTCAATTATACAGATGATCAACGGATGCTGGAAAGCCTGTTATGAACCGGACGACGTGTCCGGAAGGATTTTTGCCGCAGATGCCATTATTTCCAACCCACCTGCATTCGCCCATGTACACTGCGCAGAAGCACTGGGTATACCCATTCTACTTTCTTTCAGTGAGTTCTAATTATTATTGCAATATGATCTCACCAAGTAAATCCTGCGCTACATTTCAGCGATGCCCTGGTAATATATGCTTATCAAGCCACTTGGTCGCTACGTTCACTTACCCGCTTCCATTTAATAGGAGCCCAACGACTGCTTTTCCCCACCCCCTCGTCAATGTCAAACAGTCCAATGCCGAAAACGGGCTCACCAACTATCTCAGCTACGCTCTCGCCGAGATGTTGACATGGCAGGGGTAAGAAGGCATTCTAATTTTGTGGCAACTAATGCGAACATTGAATTGCCAGCATTGGTGATATCGTTAATGATTTCCGGACTAAAACTTTGGGTCTTAGTCCTTTGTCGCTTCGATCCGGTCCAGGATTGGCGGACAGACTTAAGGTGCCGTGGACATACTGCATGAGTCCAGCTCTTGTCCCCCCTCCCAATGATTGGAAGAACCACATTGGTAGGTCTTAACCAGCCTTGACGACAGCATCTCACATCCATTCAGACATTGTGGGCTTTTATTTCCTGGATTTGGCGACGGACTATGAGCCTGCGGAAGACCTCGCAAAATTCCTTGCAGATGGACCTCCACCTGTGTACATTGGGTAAAAACATTGTTGCGACACTGATATACGGAAAGCTCAACATTTTGCCAATAGATTTGGCTCAGTAGTCGTTGAAGATTCCAAAGCAATGACGGGTTCGCTGCATTCCAAGTCTTCTATCGGTGGTATGGTATAATAATCCCTGCTTTCAGAAACGATATTCGAGGCCACAGCCCAAGCTAATGTCCGCGCTCTTGTCTCAGCTGGTTGGGGAGGGCTTGGCGGCGTTACTATTCCTTCAAATATCTTCATTCTCGGAAATGTTCCTCACGATTGGTTATTTGAAAGAGTTTCGGCAGTTGTACATCATGGAGGAGCAGGCACTACTGCCATAGGCCTCAAGAAGGCATGTCCGACTGTAGTGGTTCCATTTTTTGGTGACCAACCGTTCTGGGGTGAGTTACCGGCTATGGAATCATCATAAATTGACAATTTAACTGGCGCTATTCGTAGGAACCATGATTAGTAGAGCTGGCGCTGGACCGAAACCAATACCGCACAAGCAGCTCAACGTGGAGAATCTGCGAGATGCAATCAAGTTCGCTATCAGTCCGGTTGCCAAACAGGCTGCACAAAGAATGGCAGAGCAAATCAAGCACGAGGTTGATATGTTCCATCCTATTGCTCCTTGCGCTAATTCACATTCTGATCTTAAAGGATGGGGTCCGGCGAGGCGTTGAATCGTTCTATCAGCATTTACCTCTTCTAAATATGAGGTGGGTCAGCAATATGTAGATGAGGAATAAAGTCTAAGACCTAAACAAAGATGCGATTTGGATCCTTCGAGATTAGCAGTTTGGTGGTCCACTGAATATGTATGTAGCTCTGTCGACTCCCAGTGCTTGATGTCTCACGATCTTTCAGTGTGTTAAGCTCAGTGCTTTCGCCGCTCAAACATTAGTCGAGGCAAAACAACTAGACATGAAGAAGCTAGATCCGCACCGTACGTATCTTTCTTACGGAGGAGTGCTATCGACGCATTGTTTATCCAGGTCCGAAAGAATATGAGGCACGCAAGACAATTACTGACCCTATAAGTGGAGGCGTGAGCGCCATTTTCTGGACAATTACACAGCACTATACAGGCATCGCCCAGATTTTCACGTCAGTTTCGAGCTAAACACATTGGATAATTAACCAACTTACTGGTCCAGCAGCAACCCTGTCGAAGGTGTCATCAAAACAACCACAGCAATACCCAGAGGTGACAGTCGCGCCAATTGTGAGACTGGCAATGTTGATTTCAGTACATTTGTCAGGCGTGATGAACATTGTCTCCGCGGTTCATGAGGGTTTGTATAATGTACCTAAGTTATACGGCTCAGAAGTGAGAGAGCAAGGGAAGGTCACCGACTTTGGCTCGGGCATGAAAGAAGCGGGAAAGGCGAGTTTTCTTATGGTTTGCAGTCTTCAAACATGTTGACAGATCTTCACCAGGGTTTCTTCTATGGTTACTACGATGGCATCACAGGTCTTGTTCGTGAGCCTATGGAAGGTGCCAAGAAAGGAGTGAGTATCAGCTCGCCATGCCTGCAGAATATGATTGAATATATCGTGCAGGGCTTTCTCGGAGCCATCAAAGGAGCGGGCCGGAGTTGTAAGTCCTTTGACCACTTTGTCTTCAAGAATTCACCACCTGTTAGTCGTCAATGTAAACATGAGACCCGCGGCGGGCGCTCTGGGCCTTGTTGTGCATCCTACTCAGGGTGCATGGAAAAGCATGCAGAAGATGTGGGCCAAGGAACAGGAGCAATATCAGCGCAAAACTCGGCTGTCTGATGGATTGGGAGATGTCCAGGGTAGCACGAAACTCGAACGAGACGCAATCCTGGAAAAATTCAAGAGCGCAAAGATGACTACCAAGGTCAGACAGAAGAAATACAGGGATATAGCCGAGAAAGAGATGTACGGTAATCACCAAGACGTCAAGGCGGACACAGATACAACAGACGGCGAAACTTCGCAGCCTTCCACATCAACAGCACTGTCAGATATGACGATTCCGACCTCTCCCTCGGAACAATCAATCGAGGACGAGGACGCCGCATTCGAGCGGGATCTTCAGTTGGCTAAGCAGCTCTCGATTGCAGAGCAGAGCGGCTATGAGAGAGGATTGGCGAGCAGAGCAGCTATCCCGTAATACGGGTCCCCAAATTTCGAGATAGCACACATGGATCATACCACATGTAGCGAGATATCCCAATGATTCCTCTAGATATCGATGTCGAAGTCTAGAGGTGATGATGGTTCAGCCTCACCATCGAGATTAGTACTTTCTTTATCCCTATCCCTATCAGTGGCAGTCTTTCCGCGACCTCTTCCTCTGCCCCTTCCTCTGCCCCTTCCTCTAGGTGCTCTGCTAGTTGGCGGCGCGGAGGCTGAGTCTTCGGTATCATCGTCTGCATCCTCACGAGTGCTGATAATTGTGGAAATACCTCTCGGTCGGCCACGGCCACGGCCACGTCGACCTCCTCTGGCTCTACGTGCTACTGCTGCTCCTCGCCCTCTGAATGCTGACACGCCATCGTCCTGGTCGACGTCATTTTCTCCATCATAAAACTCATTGCGCGCCATGGTTCGGTCTATTCTCTGCTCCCCTGCCAAACTATTACCATTCTCCTCGTCTTTTTCTTCAAGTGTCCGTTCTTCATCAGCCAGAAGCCCTTCGAGATCTGGTGGAATCTCTTGCATAGCAATACTAGGGGCGCCTTGAAGATATCGAAGTTTGTTGCGTATGCTGACTGTGATCCGTTGTAATGACGCTGGGGAATTTTGGTTCTCCACCTTACCCGTAAGTGGTGGATGCAGTTTCCATTGAGAATCACGGAAGAACGAGTCATAGACTGTGATCGGCAGTTCGTCGGGCACCGAAGCGCCAACCAGGACGGCAGTTTCATAGGTCCAGCATCGGCTGACATTTTTAATGGTGTACCCGCCGCCTCCAAGGACCAACAGAGGGACGTTGAACTTCCGGACAAAGTTTACGCATTCACCGTGAGCTGCAATTGAGAGATTGAACGCTCCAAGGCGATCGCAACCAAGAGAATCTGCGCCACATTGTAAAACTATAGAAGTGGGGCGAAACGCGGTGACAGTGTCCTCAATAACTGTTTTGAAGATTGTCAGGTACATGTCATCGTCTATGCCGTCTTGCAAAGGGACATTGAGGCAGAAGTGCTTCCCTATGCCAGAGCCATTGTCGTCTAGTTTTCCAGTGCCTGGAAAGAATTCGCCGGTATATTTATGAAAGGAAACCGTCATCACACGATTTGTGTGATAGAATGCGAGCTCGACACCGTCACCGTGGTGAATATCGATATCGATGTACAGTACACGAGGGTGATATCTGTCCAGCTTGTTAGCTGTCAGAAAAGGTGAGACAAAACAAGTCTACTTCACCTCAGAAGCTCCAAAATTGCAAGGACGATGTCATTGACATAGCAGAATCCACTGGCTTCTCCTCGTTTTGCATGATGCAAGCCTCCTGACCAATTGATAGCAATGTCAGTCGAACCTGAGGATAGTTTCCGGGCTCCAGCAAGTGATCCGCCAGCGTACATACGACAAAAGTCGTACATGTCTGAGAAAATTGGACAGTCTTCCACGCAATTGAAAGTGTCTATCAGATATCTCATGTCTGTCTGATTTTGAGGAGTGACTCTGTGGTATTGCAGTGTTGGTTTCAGGTACCGCATGCTACGTAATGAATGCGTTACCTGGAGAGAAAGTCGACATAATCGTTGTCATGGTATTGCTGTAACTCTGCTTGCGTGGCGGGACGAGGGTTATATATGTGATGTATTTGCTTGTCAAGACCGTATCCAATTACCAAAGCATTCGTCAGAGTGAGCCTGTGAGGCTTCATCGGATGGCGTTCCTAATGAAATACACTTGTCAGCAGCTATTGTAATGCTGCGCCTTCTATATTGCCTACCCCGTAGTGGTGCTCACCGATACCTTTCGGAAAATAATAAGAAACTATGGGCCGAGAGTGGGGCTACAGTTTACCTCAGAAAGGATGAAGGAAGATCGGTAGGACATGCAAAACTCACGTTTACTCGTTCTGTGATGGGTTCCGCGATGCCATGCGCTCCACGATCGTCGAAATACGGGGAAGATGAGAAAGTAGTCGCCTGGGAGGTACGGACCATATTTCGCTAAGAATTTCCGTGCTTTATAATCCCACATCTGTTAGTTCTCAGTGTTATTATTCATGCAAAGGCTTACTGGCGAAACGGTGTCAAATTTGAAGTAGTCCAGTGTTCACGTTTGCTGAAAGCGCAGGGATAAAGTTTTTCTTACCGTAAAGTCTCTAGATTGGATTCTATGCGCTATCACCTAAGGTGGAAGACGACGAGGAACATTTGCCGCCACTTCCGACGAGCTCTTACTTCACTTTTTCGCACAGTCACCCGACAAACAAGTTCACTGCTCTCCCATCAACATGTTGCCTTCTCGCTGCACCTTGTTAGCTCTGGTGCTGGCCAGTACCACCGCAGCATCTTCGGGTGACCGTTCCAGCAACTTTCAAAATTGTGTAGTTGGCTGCTCAGCAAATATCTGCCAGTCGTCATCGACGCTACCATCTGCCCTCCAGATTACTCGCTGGACGTGCACTGATAACTGCAAATACAATTGCATGCATGCAATCACAGACCAAGCTATACAGCAGGGTGATCATATTGAGCAATATTATGGAAAATGGCCTTTCTGGCGGCTTGGAGGGATGCAAGAACCTGCATCAGTTGCGTTCTCACTTTTGAATCTTTGGTGTTATGCGCGAGGAGCACGTGAAGTTCGTCAAAGGATACCTGATGAACATCCCATGAAATCATACTACTTCACGTGGTCACTAGTTGGCGTGAACGCTTGGATATGGTCGTCTGTTTTCCACACGAGAGGTGAGTAGTCCCAACACAAGGTTCTTGTTCCTCATCTGAATCAATATAGATTTACCTCTCACCGAAAAGCTAGACTATTTTTCAGCCGCCTTGGCTATCGGATACGGTCTCTATTACACCGTCATTCGTCACTTCCACCTATATCCACGCCGCGACGGGCTGGTAATGACTTCGACCAGTTCCACTAGACTACTCAATCTGGCCTGGTCTCTTTTCTGTATCCTTGTGTACGTCGCGCACATATCCTACCTGACCCTCCTACCACGCTTCGACTACGCATACAACATGGCTTTCAATTTGACTGTTGGTCTGTCCCACAACGCCTTCTGGCTGCTATACGCCCTTCCAGTGTCTATGTCATTATTTCAGAGATTCCCCTCCAAACCAAAATCTTATCGACCGGCGAATGCGAGCAAAGCGGCTCTTTTTGTCGCACTTACAACGGCCGCTACCGCCCTTGAACTACTTGACTTTCCGCCATGGGCGCGGATGATTGATGCTCATTCTTTATGGCACCTTTCGACTGCGCCCATTGCCATGTTCTGGTTTCACTTTCTGGTGGACGATGCTCTGGATGATGGATGGAGAGGACACAAGGCATGATTATGTCTCACGGTACGTATGACCGGTTTTTTATGGGAGCATAAAAGTTGATATGTTACGCGGCAGAAGTTGACATATCACTATGGCCTGTGTCTGATCAAAGTGAGAATCGGCCGGGCCAAACACTGTCACCGATGTGTTTGCTACCCAGGATAATCATTTCATGAAGCACATCATGTGTCGCGCCAGATGTTTACACGGAATCGACCAATTCTATTGGCTACTCATGCCCCTCGAGAATAAATTGTGCTACTGTAGATGTCCATTTCGTTTTCTTCGAGGTCGCATACGTTATAATGGTCGTTAAACCACATAATCTCTGGGGCGGGCGCTAATAGCGCAAGGCAATCTCGGTAAGGGATCCTGCATACTTGGCAACGGCGCTTTTTTTTTTGCAGATCGACATGCTTCGGTTACACTTGGCGCGTGGAGTATAGGACGATGAGGGTGATCACGTATGGTAAGCATAAGGACACGCTGAGACTATGCCACTTTGCGATTCTTCGCCTTATTGCTGCCAATCAAGATTCTTTCGTACACGTGTGATACCGTCAATCATTTTTTTTCTAGTTGTAAAGCCGAGGTTAGTACTGTACGAGTATTCTTACACGTCACCCGAATCCAGCCAGTGCGAAGGATAGAATAAGAACCTAGAAACTCGCACCCCGGCCTTCTGCCCAATCGCCGAACAGCAGGCTGATGCTTTCTCCGTTATGAGTTCTACGGATGCTTTCCGCAATTGTAGGACTGATATCCACAGTAACCAACTTCGAACACCCATCTTGGTGTTGCTTTTGGGGAATTGAGTTTGTGACCTGCGTGGCCCTGTCGAATGAGCCTTTTGAGGTGCATTAATAAAAACGTACCACGAGCTCTTGTAACGGTAATTGCTCGACGAGACTGAGATTGGCCTCCGAGAGTAGGCCTGCCACGAAGGTACATCAATGAAATGAATTATAAGCCGCGGGTGAGTGTACCGTGAGATATGAGCGCGTGGACTGATTTTGCGCCTTTGTCATGTAAAGTCCGAGCGGCCAGAGAGAGGGTTTTACCCGAATCAATCATGTCATCTACGAGGATTGCGACCTGGTACTCTGGAATTAGCAAATGTGGTTGCATTGATAATTGATATGTGCCTTGTCGCGGACATCTCCCACGAGGATCTCCATGCGTTCTGGTGCATCCTCAGCCTTTCCATCACGTTTACGGTGGATGAGTGCGAATTCGACACCCAGTTTATCGGCGATGGCAGTCGCGCTGGAATCTGGGTGAGCTTAAGCTGCGTCTTCAAGGCACAAAGACGTACCGTTTAGCACCTCCGGCATCCGGACTGACAATAATCCCATTCCGCCATGCATCTATGTGATTCTTGATGTAGGAAATCATCAAAGGCTCCGACCACAGGTTGTCCACCGGTATATCAAAGAAGCCCTGGATCTGACTGGCGTGCAAGTCCATAGTGATAACATGGTCGCATCCAGCCACGACAATCATATTCGCAACCAACTTGGCCGTGATTGGAGCACGAGATTTATCCTTTTTGTCCATCCTGGCATACGGAAAACAGGGGATGACGGCGGTAATTCGGCGAGCCGAGGCAGTTTTGCATGCGGAGATCAAAATAAGGAGCTCCATGAGGTTGTCATTTACATCGCTGCATCCTGACTGTATGATAAACACATCCTCTTCTCGGACGGATTCGGAGATTTTGACGTTGATTTCGCCACAGGAGAACCTTCCGACAGTGCAAGGTGTTAGGGGCACGCCCAGCCTATGGTCAAATAAATATCCACGGTTCGGGGATCGCTTGGCTGCATAATGGAAAGCTGCAGCTCACCGCTCGGCCACTGCTTGGGCGAGCTCTGGGTGACTATTGCCTGTTGACTTAGATGTCAGACATCAATCCAAAGTATCCCAAAACAGTACGAACCCGCAAGAAGTCGAACAGAATTTCCGTGATACATAATGATCTATTGTGAAGTTATAGCATAGAAGAAACAATGCGAGGATAGTAGATAGCGTTGAGGGAGCTGGTGTGGCCGGGAGCAAGTAGTACGCGGAAAGGAAAATTTTCCACAAAACAGAAACAGGAGGTAAATATCTTTTCTGGTCGAAGACGAAATTAAGCACCGATGCTTTGCCGACACTGGCTAGTGACTAGTGATTGATTGATTCTGCCATGTCAAACTCGAGTAATGGTTCTAATCCATAAAGATATATTAAAATGGTACTGAGTAATACTCTAATATTAGGTCTCGTGGCTCTTTATCCTGAGAGAGATACTCTCCACGACATAGTCTGAGTCGTTGTATTCAAGTAGTTGTGAGATATACGAACTGTACGAGTGACATGAGCGAGTGATTGCATCACGATGAGAGTCGACCTACCTGTTTAGACCTTTGACTTTCGTTATTTGGGCAGAATTATAGTTCGCAAGCCCTCGGCCCACTTCCACTTCCTCCCAGGTAATGCTAACGTCCTCCTTCACGACTAAAACATCTTCATTTTCGGGCACATGTGTAGTTTCGGAAAGCCCCATGGAAGACATGGAATTGGACAGAGGATCCAGGGAGGATATGGACGATGTCGTGGACGCGGCTGCAACCAAGGTTGGTGTACCAGCCCGTGTCATTGCCATACCGTCTAAATAGGCGGCACGAGCGGCCTCAGGATCTTCTGATTGTACTCCGCCAGTTGGACGTCGGATTGCGATACGGACGGCTTGGCCAGATGCAAAAGCGCCGATGACCTCCAGAACCCCAGCGGGGAGCAGTCGACCACCTGATTCCCGACGCGAGAGCACTTGATGCGCTCCAGCGTCTATCACTACCGTCCCTGACGGAAATAGTGTATGGCTCGTCCATGACTTGACGTCTCTTAGAGGGGATGAAGACGGTTCGAAAACTGTATGTGGTGGTCTGACGAAAGTCGGTGAAGAATTGAGACTTCCTGGAATCCTGACAGGACTCGTGCTGCTAGGAGAGGCAAACTTTAGCGAGTTGTGATATTCTATTATCCCGAAGATATTATCCGGTTGCTTGCTGGAGGTGATAATAGCAGTGACACCAGTTTCTGTTGCTATTTCCGCGGCGATGAGTTTTGTTTCCATGCCCCCTGTGCCTAGACTGGAACCCAAGGTGCTTATGCTCACTAAAGGGGCTTAAGACTTGATTGTCAATGTGGTGGAAACCGAAAGGTACCTTGTGTACGAGTAGCGGCTATAGACGACACCACTTGTATTGGCTTTGCCGTAGGATCCTTACGAGGATTTGTCGTGTAAAGCCCATCTACATCCGTGAGCAAAAACAAATAATCGGCATGGACCATAGCCGACGTAATAGCCGACAATGTGTCGTTGTCGCCAAATTTTATTTCCTGTCATCGTTCGCTTCAAAAGAATCCAAAATCTGGCAAAGATTGAAACGCTTACGCTGACAGAAATGGTATCATTTTCATTCACAATCGGTACGACACCCATGTGCAACAATTCTTTAAACGTATTGACGGCATTCAAGTAACGTGTCCTCTGTTCGTGCAGGTGAGCATACTGGCTGTGGAAAAATAAGTATGATCATACATCTGATATGTCTCCGCGTGTCAGAAGGACCTGTGCTATAGGTTGCTCAAATTGTCCAAAAAGATTGTCCCAAAGTGCAATCAGCCGTCCTTGGCCAATGGCAGCCAAAGCCTGCATATTAATATTGAATGCCGCTGCGCTCTGGCTACAACTACCTACTCACCTGTTTCTTTGAGAGACTCTTAGGTTTGTGCTCTATGTCCATCCGCTTCAAACCCACCCCAATTGCACCAGAACTCACAAGAATAACTTTGTGTCCCTTGCTGCGCAGACGCACTACGGTTTCCACTACTGAAGCCAACGTAGATAGCAATGGTTGATGGGTCTTCTCATGTACTATCGACGACGTTCCTGTGCTTGAAACGCGTGAATTAATCCATCTTGTAGCCAATGAACTACAAACCAAGTTTTATGACAATAGTGCAGGGTGTTGACACACAGCGGAGTCTTCGCGGTTGTTCTTCCCCGTGCGACACTATACAGGCCTGCTCAGTCTGGGTTGCAATCATCAAATCAGTCTGGCTACTTGACTGACCGAAATCGTCATCACTGTTGCCCTGCTGGCTGGTCATGTTGGTCACTGGAGTCGTTGAAAACGTGGATAGATAGCATGACTCGGTTGCAAACTCGACTGGTTATAATCAGGTTATAATTACGTTATAAAATCGGCCGCCTGCACTTTATTATTACTATAAAATGGCCGTCTCCAAGTCTCCACTCTTTTACAAAGAGCTGTCACGAAACACCCGCTACTTGACCGTAATTGGCATTTTGATGCTCAAACTCGGAGGCTTAGTACCGCAATGTCTATGGGACCCGCGATGTCACTCAGGTTGAGCTTCTCAAAAGTGCGGAGGATTTCAATGCCAATATACCGTCTTTCCAAATTTCAGCCCACAATTTGACTTTGGGGACGTGAAATACAATGGCAGGTTTGTCGCTTCCTTGATCATGGGTACTCCTTGAAGATGTCTGGATACCAGCCTCGATGACTTAAAATGTCAAGGCTGCACCTGAGTCCTGACTTCTCGTCGGTGAGACGAGCAGATGTTTGCCAAAGATCGGCAAATGGGCCACAAAAGGTTCCCAGCACCATCACATGAGATCTCGTTAACATGGACGAAGGGTAGGTAGCATAACAAATCAGTAACAGTGTCTAAAAAGTGGTCTTGTCCCCGCACCGCATTTATTTCATGGCAAGAATCGATTCTAAAACCACCCGCATCCCTAACGCGCAGCCAGCCTATTATCATCGTCTGGGACATATTGAACAAGCGTATAATGCCAACGCCGACCTCTTCACAGCCAACATCCGAAGTGCTTTCATATCTTCCTCTCGACACGACAACGTTAAACGGCACTCGAAGAGAGCAATCCAATAGATCGACATTACTGCTGTGCTCGTCCAGTACAGGCTTAGGCAAATCATACCTTCGGACGCACTGCGTCAGCTGAGCCAAATGTTCAGACGATGATTTCGTCAATGACACGGAGGGTCGGTTCAGTCGGACAACTGCAGTCGGTGACTGGTCCTTGGAGATGCCCTGATGTGTGAATACGCTTCAAAGAGGAATTAATCTGGTCTACGTGCTGTCTGCCGATCTACTAGAAGGCTCTGGTGCGAGAGGATATAATCAATGATCAATAGGCGCCCTGGCAGCCTCTTTTTCGCCTTTAAGGATCTGCTCGATATTTGCTCCTAATACACGGCGTTCGTCCAAAGTCAAATCAGGTGTTGTCGATGAATAACCCAATTCTGGAGATATTAAAAATGTGAAAGCTGTAACATTTCATAGTGTGAGCGACGCATACTTAAACTGGAGTACTGAAGTGGAATTTCTTCGCTCTTTAGCGGTAGAGTCGTTAAGTCAAGTGGGAAGGAGGGTCCGATCCATGCATTTCGGATCTCATGATCTCTGAATACATGGTTCAAAACAAAGGCCCAGGAAATAAACGAATCTACTCACTTTCTCTGAAAGACCAAGCTATGATGCTAGTTAAAAGCAGGAGAAAAATTAGCACTTACCTGCTCTTGGGTCAACAGATGCACAAGGATACTGTATGTGCATGTCAGTAATTCAGAAAGGGCATTGCGCGACTTCAAATGACCTGAGATTCCCGCGATTGAGACAAAGGTAAGAAAAAACTGATCCAAAAGATTCTGCTGGAACCCAGATTTCGTACGATCCTTGACAGAATATTTGGCTCAGGATGTTCCCTGCAAGAGAAAAAAATCAACAAACCAACAGGATGAGGGCCGACTGGCTCGGTGTTGACTCTGAAGAGAGGTACAGCAACGAAGGCACCGTTATATCTCAGACGGAGTACTGCATCTCGCAGTTGGAAGGCAGCATGATGCTCATCAGCATTTCGTTGGTGGAAATAAATGTCTATAGAAAGGCGATACATTAGCAACGAAAAAAAATCTATTGAACCATCGAAGCTCACGAAAATGCCATTCTCTAGACAAAGATTAACATGTCTCAGTATTCTGGCCGACACGACGGTTCTCTCGTACTTGATTTCAGACTCGATCACTTCTTCGAGGTCAGTGGGAGGCTCCATAAAGAGATCGATTTGCACAAGTATCAAAGCTAAGTCAATAGGACAAAGGTACTATCATAGATGATCCCATTGCGACCACGTGATTGCACCTCTTTGGGTAGATTTTAAACACGAATCCTCATGATGGTCAAGCTGCTTTTCCCATGTAAATTTTGGCCTAATATTTCTGCCTACTCGTCACGAGCAGGGATATTCAACTCACCAGAGAGCCATACTGTCTGTTGCTTGCTTAGGATAGTTTCTGTGGCAACTTGAAAATGCTGGCCACCTTACCAGGAGTCGCGTGCAATTGTCAAATTTTGGCCGGCTGTAATGATAGCTCACATCGTGCCTTGAAAGTGAATATTAAGTTTAGCGAAGAAGCCGATCAGGAAGGGCAGACAGACGTACATTTCATCAAATGACCGCGACCTTTTCCGGGTCAAAATTTGAACGTATTGACAGACTCGGTGGGCGCTTCGACAATGGTCTCGTGGAGAGCAGATGGATTGGAGGTACCGAGGGCGAATCGCGTATTCTCTATCGCCAGGCCGAGGGAATCAAGCACCTCGGCGTCGATTGTGTCTTCATCAAGATCGACGAGATCCATCTTTTCATGGATTTGTTGCATGAGATAAGTGACGTTAGAACCAACGTAACCATGTGTGTCAGCAGCAATCTAGAGCGGATTTATGTCTGACATGGTTAAAATTAGAGGTATGGGACCCAGTGCTTGAGGTCGACGTCCACAGCCAACTTCATGTTTTGTGTATAAATCCGGAGGATCCCGGGACGGCTAGTAGTGCCAGGAATACCGATGTTGACTTCACGATCAAATCGGCCGAGCCTTCTGAGTGCAGGGTTAATTGAGTTCCGTCCGTTCGTAGAACATTTGAACGGGCCTTCCATAAGTGCAAGCAATTGCAAGACAACTTGACGCTCGACTTCTCCATTTGTCTATTTATATAGAAGATTTAGCATACAACTGAAGACGAGCTCAATGCATGATAGGTCGAGAGACTTTGATCAGGGTCCTCCACGTCTCCCTGTTGTTTGCGGGTTAGTTAACAAGTCAAGACATAAGAATTTATATACCTTCTCAAAACTTTCAACCCAGTCATTGCATGCCTTCTCTAGCTCGGGTACAATCTCACCAGCGACGGAGTACTCCAATTTGAAGCACTTATGGATGATGTCCGAGAAAAGGGGATATTTGATCGCAGAAAGCGTGTCAAAGCTACGGTGCTTGTGGTGCTCGTTGATGCTTATGCATGCGTCTAGATCTGGGCTTAGATCGTGGTGATGTGGAAATCGCTTGGAGAGAAGAGCGAAGAGCATAACCCCGAAGGCGAAGATGTCATTGCGCATTGCCGTCTGGCCGTAGGATGGCCAAGGGCATAGGAACGGTAGCGGAGGACCTATGACAAAGCTTGTCATCGGGTTGGGTTTGATGTAGGCGCCACCAAAATCGCAAATTGCAGCATCGCCATGGTCTGCAATGAGCACATTTTCAAAGTGGCAGTCGTTCCAAACGATGTCACACTGGTGCACCCTTGCCAAAGCGTGTGCGACTTGGGCTGCCCAGCGCATGCGTGTTCGAAACGGAGGATCGTTTTCAAGCAGGTGAGTGTGCATCGTGCCTTTGGAGAGACGTTGTAAGATAAGTTCGCCGAACTTGTTGACCTCGCGATATGGGACAATGTGTGGATGTTGTCCCAGAGCTTCATATATCCTTCTTTCTAAATCAATGGTGGAGAATGGTCCAGTCTTGGTCCAGTGCTCGTCGTCGAGACAAGCAAAAACTTCCATGATATCAAGCGATGCCGAAGCAGGGAATGTTCCACCTGTGTCTCCCACGTAAGCCTTCCTATTTGGAGGAGGAATTATGTCGATGATTCAGGCATACTGCAATATACATTCCTTATAGCTTGCAAGGACTTAGGACTTTTTGAAAATACGGGTCATTGACGGCTTTGGCCCGGCCTGAAGATCCTGGAAGCCAAAGCCGTCGACAGCCGTCGACTCGGAAAGCCAGGCCAAAGCCGCGGCTTTCAGGCCAAGCCGGGCCGGAACGAGTCACGTATCTCGACTCGTTTCGCAAGGAGGTCCATTTGCTGTCAGCCATAGCATGAACGGGGTCGATCAGATTGAGTACAAAGGTACTCAGATTGGGTTTACCATTATAAATTCGGTACGCGATCGAAGAACGATTCAGTTGAAATCTATTCCTTTGCAAGGTGCTCATGAGTAGTCAACATTTAGGCATGTCTCGGAGACAAATGTATCGTGCTCATCGAGTTATAGGACATCAAAATCTATACGTCAGTTGGTGTATTTTCTCCTACATGAAATTTGAATAATATTTCATACTAAACAGTTGATGCCAGACTCCAGTTTTTGTAAGCGGCGAAGCAACCTAGACTATGACATGGATGGTGAGTGTTATTGGTTATTCCGAGCGAATTTCTGGTACACTCGCCTGTATTTTAAAATAACATTTCAGCTGGTTACTCCTTCGGGACATAAGCCAGGGCTTGAGCCCAACCAAGCCCAACCAAGCCCAAGCCAGGCCCGGCCCTCAGCTCAGGGCTGGGCTTGAGTTTATGTAGGCGAACAGCACCATAGCAAGCCTGAGCCTACTGAAGCCTAGCCCAAGCCGGGCCCGGCACAGCACTAACCCGGACAGCTTTAAAACTGGAACTAACGCTTCAGCGCTTCACCCATTGATAAAATCCTTTTTCTTCGTCTGGAGGCAACAAATTCTAAATATGCAAGCCCCTGATTTGTACGGAGGCGATCATCTGTCTACTACATACTTAACCCTTAAACGGCACGCTCTGACTTTGCTGGCAGAGTTTGTTTGGCGCAAACACGATATTGTGCAAGGGCACGCAATCGGGACGTGGCGGACTGGATCTTGAACTGTCTTGGCCCATTTTAAAACAGACCAGTCCGGGCTATTACTAATTCTCGGCCTATGTTATATGTAGTCTCAGGTTGGATTCAAATCAGACCGACCGATCAACATTGTAATAACTGACTTCCTGTCCATTTTTTTCATAGCAGCAGCTCGTTGGCCGACTGTTACTCGAATGCTTTTTAAATCGCCCTCGGTCTTAGTTTCGACGCTGGTCGTCTCAATTGCTTTCGCCGCACCGACAAATCCTGCATCGCCTCCTGCGGAAAGTTCAACAGCGCCCGCGAATACTGATACGTTAACTACATTGTCCTCAGCCAACTCTGCCGTGACAACCATTGATGGCATACTCTTTTCTATGGATCCTCAAATGATAACTCCGTCAACAATGCTGGCGCCATTGCCCGAGGCTTCTGATGCGCCATTATCCCCTGTTGTCACTGAAACGACTGTCGAGATCATCACGACTACATATATTATAACCGAAGCTCCGGTCACAATCACCGTCTCGGCTCCTCCTTCCACAGTCACGAATATCATAACTACCACTCCTTCGCCGTCGCCACCGCTATCTACAACACCAACACCACCGCCTCCGCCTACACCTGCTCAGCAGACAACATGGACAGCTCCTGCACAGATGACCGACTTGAGTGCTTTCAATATATCTGCTTTTCCTGGAGGTCAGCGCAATATGAATATCGTCAACGGCATCCCAGCTGGTGCAAGTGCAACATCTCTGGCGAACGATGCTGCGTCCACCAGTCCAGCAGACCTTGTCGCTGCGGCGTTGACAAGCTGGGATAATTCCAGCTCTGTTCTCCAACTGTTCTACCCCGAAAATTCGATCAACCCAGCATCCAAGCCTCAGGGAGGTGCTGAGTTTTATGCCACACCGCTGATTATACAACACGCAAAGAACGTATCGCTCGAATATAGCGTCTTTTTCCCAGTTGATTATGATTGGGTGCTTGGTGGAAAGTTACCTGGACTTTATGGCGGTCATACTGGATGCTCTGGAGGAAACAATGCGCTGACGTGCTTTAGCACCCGTCTGATGTGGAGACCAGAAGGGATGGGCGAACTTTATCTGGTGAGTTCAGCCATAGATTCTCATATATCCCACGATATCCTTTTGATCTTTGTCCTGTGTCACAAGTATGCACCCAAAGCCAAACAGACACATTCTCTATGCTCTGATCCTCAATCGGTCTGTGATGCCACTTTCGGGTTTTCTATCGGTCGAGGGTCGTTTCAATATGCTGCTGGTGGTTGGACGCGCGTCCGACAGACTGTCGTACTCAACACTCCTGGCAAGCAGGATGGAGGATTTTCCCTCGATGTCAATGGGAAACGAGTGATTGATCGCTCCGATGTCTTCTACCGCGATATCCCCACACCACCAATAAAGCCAAAACCAAAACCAACGCCAAAGCCGTCGGGCATCTTAGGGCCCCTTCTTGGTAGCCCGCTTCTTGGAGGCCCACTGCTCGGCGGCCTGTTCAAAGACACGCAGATTCTCCATAACCGAGAAAAACATGATCAGGATTTTCTTCCACTGTCGACAGCTCACCCTCTTTCCCTTGCGAATGATGGTGTTTCTGTCTCTTTTGCATCAGCCCAAACTGCCGTTTGGCGAGCCCATCGTAACACCGTGACCACAACAATCACTGCTACTGCGAGTCCTATTGTCGAGACAGGGTTAGCTGCCACTGTTACAACTGTGCTCTTTATGAATGCTGAGTCAGAAGACACGCCTTTATCCATCGAGTCGGCACCCTCGGCACCGCAAGCCCAGCCTGTTAGTTTCACTGGTATATTTTTTAGGTGAGATATGATCTTTACTGCATCCTAAACACTGAATATTGAAGATTCCATTCGTGCCGTCTATCAGTACATTCTTCGGAGGCCATGAACCGCAATATGCGACACCTAAGAATCAACATACTTGGTTCAAAGATTTCGCTTTGAGTTGCCAGCCGTGAATAACCCGTTCAAACGATCTGTCAAGCTCCAGTAATAGTCCTTTTGGTTAAGGTCAATGCAGTAGTTATCGTTTGTCAATTGACGCTTTTGCTTGGGCCAATATACCTCCAAGTGATCTTTAAGTCTTTTCTAGCAAATATAGAGAATCTGTTTACAAGTGACGGGGAAGCATTGAAGCGATCGGTAACTTCTACTTAGCATAGGCGAACCGAGCAGACTGGAGACATTGGCCTGTTGCTGAGCCAAATGATTAGGTACCCGTACAAACATTGTGCTGTCTACGGTAATAAAGTTATCGATCGTTCCACTAAGAAGGGGATAAGCAGACCGAGAATTGCGACCAGTGCCACCCATAACCACAGAGCTGATCCTGGAACAGGTCCCATTGAAACTGCTTCCTTCAGTATAACCTCCAGACTTTTCGCCATGGCTTCCATGCCGAAAAGATCCCGAGCACGAGTTCGTGATCTGGCATTCAGTGCCTGGCGTTCGTCTGGTGTAAGAGCGACAACCTCAACCAAGGCATTTGCCCACACCTGAGGGTCAGGAGGACACAGCCAGCCCGTCCTCTCATCGATTGGATGATCAACAACACTTTCGGTAGGCCCACCAGTGTTAGTGGCTAATATCGGGAGGCCACAAACCATGCCTTCGACAGGACCAATTCCAAAGTGCTCGTTTGTGGGTGTATACAATAAGGCCAGTGTGGAAGGAGCTGTGAGGAGTGCGGAGCGCTGGGAAGTGGTGAAATTAAGCAGGAAGAGTATGTCTGGATTTGTTGGAGTGCAGTTGAATGATGGGACGGCCATGCGAGATGTGGAGGGTGCAACTACGTTGAACGTAAGCGAGTTCGTTTTTGCATTGTCAATTAGGTTGGCTAGTGTGCCTATGTTGTCCTCCAGCCGAGGATCATAGCCACCTGTGGAATATTGTAAAACTCCATGGCAAGGCCATTATACTACTGAACTGACCGGCTATGACTAGTCGCATCTTGTGTTGATCTGACAATTTGTGCCGCAGAAGCGCAAATGACTCTATGGCAAGAGCTACATTCTTTTTCTTCTCGAACCGATTCAAAGAAAGAAGGGTGGGGATGTCACTTGCATTGATTCTTCGGTCAATAGGCAAACCATGATCGAGTGCAGACGACATACGAGGAGACTTGCAAGATGTCAGGATCTGAAAGGTCGGTTTGCAACTCATAAGCTGCAATATTAACTCCTGGATATACGACCTTTGGTGTCTCAGATAAAGACGCAAAATTAGATTTTGTAATTCGCGCGGTAAATTTGGAGTTGGCAAGAATAACGTCGGCTTGTGCTGTTCTCGTATTTAATCGGAACTCGCCACAGAACGACGATAAAATCACGTACTTGTCGTCACTTCCTCTAGCCAATCCATAGGATAGCGGTACATTCTCTTCAATAAGGGGCCTCTCTTCTTGTTCACATTTCCTTCTGTAAATGCTCCATTTGCAAGAAGCTTGTCAGGGAAATGGCAATAGAACACGACACGCTTTCTTGCTAGAGCCCGAAGAATCGGTACACATGTGGAAAGCTGGTCCACAAAATATACATCGTAATTAGATAGAGATGTGTAGAGCAAATGGCTTGTGAGATGCAATTGCCGGACGTGTGCAAGGACAATATGAAATTTGCCTTTCACCGCTCGAGGAAATGGAGGTCTGATGTTATGAACGCGGAGAGTGCCTGCGAAGCTTTAGAGTTAAGACTTTGAGCCATTGGAAGACCAGATATTTCACACACACCATTGTTTGTCTCGTCGAAGGAGTGATTAGGGTCATGGTGAGACGTGTAAATGTCGACCGAATGCCCCAGTGCTTGCAGACCCAGAGCAGCATCTACGACAAGGCGCTCAGCACCACCTGATGTAACTATTGTCAGGGATAATGTTCGTAGAAAAGACTGGGCATTTCATACCAATTCCAAGGTCTGGGTGTATGAACGCAAC
Organism: Piloderma croceum F 1598; assembly: GCA_000827315.1. NCBI lineage: Eukaryota > Fungi > Basidiomycota > Agaricomycetes > Atheliales > Atheliaceae > Piloderma > Piloderma croceum. The sequence goes on from KN832979.1 coordinate 262,133, forward strand.
TCGGAATTTCTTGTTGCCAGATGACATGTCCAGAATATTGAAGCCTCGTTAGAATTGCTGGGACTTGGTCTTTTTGTAAACAGAGAATAGCAGACTCGGAGTGACGGTATACTAGGACTATATGATAAGTGGCAAAGACGATCGAAAGTTGTCGCGTGGACTATTTCAACTGTACTCGGACCTCGTCTGTGTCTTACTAGTATTTGGTCATTGTAAGCGGTATTTGAGTCTGATTAATACTAGCTAATTTTTTGCACCAGACCAATGTCTGCTTCATGGAACAAACCTGTTCGCATCTGTCCTTGTCTTCCGCCTGAGCTATGGCTCAGAATTTTCGACTGTGCAACCTGGATACCTGGAGTCCTAGAGCCGGAGATTTACGCGACTTCAGATGAACCGCAGCGAGTTATTACTCGGCGACAGCAGCGGCTACTGAAGGACTCATTGGTAACGAAGCGCTACCTTGTCCGAGTTTGCAAGCAGTGGTATATTTGGGCTACTCCGTTCGGCGCTCTACCCTTCTTGAGAATATCATTTGACGTCTTTCTTCCTCAGAACACTGTACGAAACCATCATAATTGGTCGGGGACGAACACTGTCATCGCTGTGCAGCGCCTTGATTGATTCGAAACGGAAGATAGACCATTCGTCGAATGACCATCACCATCTGGGGTGGTACACGAAGCGATTAGACATAGCGATGCGAGATCAAGGGCGTCAGGGCGCTGCTTCTGAGCTTGACTTCCTTGCCGAGGCTATCCAGTGTCTTCCCAATCTTACCATAGTGATGTTTTCGGTACGCGCCCCCCGCTACGTCGAGCATCCCCTGCCCACATCTATAATGCAAGCACTAGCAGACACATGTGGACCCACCCTGCGAATCGTGGACTTTTCGGAGAGTGTTTTGCATCCTTTTCGGCACGATTGGAGGGTGCTTCTGGCGGCCACGTCTCATTTGCGCGTTTTGCGAGGTCCAGAGGCGACGCCTATCTTTTCGGAGCACCCTCGACCTCTTCTTGATCTACCTGTGTTATCTGAACTCACCGCTTTGACACTCACGTCGTCCAACAGCAAAGAGTATCTTACCGAAGAAAACCATTTTCCGTCACTCCGCGAACTCGAATTTCATTACTACCTTCCACCCCCATGGGATACGTGGGCTGGACCTCTCGGTGTTTTCGGTCATAATCTGACCGCGGTCCGCCTTGATTTCAACATTTCTGCTGATTATCTGCAAGGGGAGTTAGATGTGCTTTCGCAGCACTGTCCCAACTTGATGCGCCTCACGTTGTCTCTTAAACTCTGGGAGCAGCTCATCGATAAACTCTCTCTTCCGTCTGTGTCATACCTCGCACTGCGCTGTTGGCAGTACCAAGCGCCCTCATCCAGATATCGCAGGCTGTTTGCCAATCTCTCAACCATGTATGGACCGACATTGCAGAGGGTCTGTTTGTGCGACTACCACAACGTCGCGGACCTTCGTCTTCGTCACGCGAGGGTCCTCGCGCAGGGTCTGGAACAGATTTCACACTGCCCTTTCCGGTTGGAAGACCACGAAGGCCAGACATTCACCTAGGTATGTCCGTCTGATCCTCATTTCATAGCGCTACAACCTCAAACATCATTTTCGTCTTTGCGCAGAGTGGACAGAGAGCAAACTGCCATTCTCCAAGGCCACGTCGTTGTCTCATTGCCGCTGACAGATAGCGCATTTGCATTGTATATCTTTGTCAAGGTTGAATTGTAAATAAATGTACACGATGTCTATTCTAGCCCAAAGGTATTTCTGTCGGGTACAGTAGAACAACAATTATTATCCTGGTCCGGAGGTATGCGAGTCAAAGGAGGTATACGATCCACATGGGGTGATACTAATACTCTACTGTCACAATGCGTGAGGCGAAATATGCGATAAAAAACAGCGTGACGGAATGAAAGTCGGCGATATGAAAGCCTGCAAATGTTATGCTATGAGTAAAGATTGAAGTGGAAATGCGAGTCGAGAGAGAAATGAAACATAGCATACAAAGCAAGGGACAGAAAGGTGTTCACTCGATGATAGTCACTCGGGGAATTGGTGATGCCCTGGACCTGGACCTGGACCGTGATATGGTTCTCGACCTGGGCCCAAAACTCGAGGCGCGTCCCGATCGGTCCCCTTGAACAGGGTTGTCCTGCTCCTGTAGTTCCTCATCTGGCGCAAAATTCTGCTCGCACCTCAGCTCGAATGTGCATGGCAACACTTCTCCCCCACACTGTGCCCTGGCAACATCATCATTCCTCTCAATGCCGCCAAACGCCGTGTGGCGAAGAAGCCAATCCACACGGCGAACCCCATCTCCTAGACGTCCTCCAGGCACATCGGGTCCTGTTGAGCGATTATACCAGTATGTTTGGTTTATAGCTCTGAGATTTCGTGCGCCGTCCATCTCCTTCTTCGAAACGTGCCTGTACATGTTTTCATTGATATCATCGATCACCTCCCCACATGTCACCCCTACTGATGGGTTACGAGCGCGAACGGTCATCATCCAAGGAAGGTTACGACATACAAGCCGTAAAAACGTGACACGGGGAAAGGTAGCAGGCTCATTGCGCCCAGCTATCCAAGAACGACCTTTTCCATCTGTAGAGCGATGACAGGTTGATGAGGGGAACAGCATGTTCCATTCAATATGTGGCCGCCTAAGGCCGTCATCTGCGGGCTCGAGCAACGGATTGATACGAATGTTAGCTTTGACTACTTGCAGTAGAAATGGCTCCAGAACAGGACCATCTGAAATAATGCTCAGTCAAATATCCTTCACGGCAGGATTGTAACAACACCCACAATAAGACCCAGGAGTAAAACGAAACTTATCTTGATCTTGAAGGTCCCACCCGTCGGATCTGTGCCAATGTTCCGAAAGTTTTGCCTCTGCGCGTTCGACAAAGCCTGGACGCTGAGGGGGGCCACCAGATGGGCCATTAGGTGGTAAGCCTCCTCCACCATGCCATGGGGTATGCCCCATGCCACCCGGCATGCCTGTCATACCAAAACCTGGGGTGTGCTGTTGGGGACCAAAACCGGCTGCAGGTCCCCAAAGGACACCTGGCAGCTGTTGAAACGGCATGTAGCCAGTGTTGGGAGGCATCATCGCTGGATGGGCAAATGGGGTATACGGATATGCACCCGGCACAGGTGGACCAGCCCATGGTGGAGGACCATAGCCTTGTGGACCGAAGCCTTGCGGACCACCATTGAAGCCTTGTGGACCACCATTGAAGCCTTGTGGACCACCATTGAAGCCTTGTGGACCACCATTGAAGCCTTGTGGACCACCATTGAAGCCTTGTCCTCCGCCACCGAATCCTTGCGGACCACCATTGAAGCCTTGTCCTCCTCCACCGAACCCTTGCGGACCACTCTGTGGTGGACCGCCACCGCCGCCACCAGCCCCACCCCCACCCCCACCTTGTCCGTCAGCGGGATAACCAGTATAATCGGCCGACAGCCCATTGTTACCATGGCGAGGAGTTTGTGGTGGTAGATTCCTTGGTGGCGGAAAATATGACCCTGGCGGTGCCGAAGCAAGCGTGGGTGCATTCAAATCGTCCATACGAGGAATGTAGGGAGTCCCAGTAAATGGGGTGTGCGGGGTGTACGGAGTATATTGACCGGGTCCAGGATACATTGTAGGGAAATTACTTGCTGTCTGCGGTTCGGTCGCCCACCTAGGGAGGTTGTTAACTTGAGGATTGGGAATGGGTGGATCCGCTGGGACAACGGGTGGTATTACCAAGTTGCCACCCGGAGATGGAAGAGGAGGAATAAATGGCGTGACATTCGGAGATGGGTTATAACTCATTTTGATTGATTGTGAGACCCGTTAGGTGATGATGTACACGAAGCGGTGCTGTCTCGAAGGTTCCTGCTTAGCCACAGAAATTTTTCTAAAGAAGGACATGCTGGGTTAGTGGCATTCCGAGGAAACCGCAAGATGACGCGCACAGGGCGAAACGATGGCAATCGAGTCAGCTTAGGCAGATGACACCAAGGGGATACACTGAAACGCGCAACACGGTGCCAATACGACGGATATTGGTGCCTAATTTTTCAGAGGAGGAGCAGAATACAAATCACGAGCGCAGTCTAAGCTCCGCAAAGGCCAGATATGTATCCGGGAAGTTTTACGCACTAGCTGATGAATATAGTCGGTGTAGTTGGCTTACAGTGCAAAAAAGACGCGACAGGAGTCTACACAAGCACCGGTTTCCACCGAAGACAACCTGTATACACCAAGTTAGTTGACAGCTCCTCTCATTTGACTGTCGGTAACGATAGACCACTGACAAAGTTCAGTGCTCAAAGCAACAGGCAGATTCTGAGTCCAAGGTAAAATCCAAAGTCCGCTGATGGTTGTTGATAAAGTTGCAAGACAAGGGTTCGAGCTCGGAGGCGGGAATCGATCAACACGTGTTGGGGAGTGGCTGTGTTGTTCGTTCATTTTTGGTGCTGTAAATCTTTCCGTTCCGCTTTATTTCTTCTCCCGCCCGTACCTAGTATGTGGCCGAACTGCCACGATCTTCGCTGAATGGCCAGATTCTGTGTGTAGAAATGGCTGGATCTACCAACTCAGCGCGCTATTTGCCGATCAAGCGACTACAGTTCATTTCCGAGAGCAAACTTTTCACTGACAAGGTGCTGACAAGTGACATGGTCCGGCGCTGATGAATCGCGGAGACCAATCCTTATCGAACGTACTCTCGAACGTTGTGCAGTAGTTCCAGGGGACAAACAACTTGAATGACGTTAATAGTAGGAGAGTGCCAGTCGTTTGCCGGTCCCCGGATCAATCGAAAGGCTCCGAAAAGTCCAGCATTTGTTACAAAGAGGGAGCCCTTACTCTAATAAGCGCGTCGATCCATCGATAGGCCCTATCGATGTGGCACAATTGATGTCTCCACAAAAGACAACATGTGCAGCTTGCAAGCGGAGTAACGTGGACGGTCATGCGTCCTTCGCGAAATTTTCTTTCATCTACTAGTACATAAAAAAATCCGGTTGGTAATGTCGTATTATGGAACATGTTATGAGGGCTGGTATAATGCCGAATGAAAGTTGCAGACAGGAGCCGATGGTAGTAAGTAAACGACTGATTATTACGAGTACAGACTTGATCCGATGGACGGAGGGGGGGAAGTTTTGCTAAGGAAGAGTGCAAGTGGTAATCATGTACGAGGAGAATTATTCATGCAAGGAGCTGAACGATGAATACGTTCGGAGCCTTGTATCCGAGACGCGACACAGAGTATGAGTCTCGTTTCTGGAGGCCGTCAAAGTAGACCTTCTCGCGAAGCCAATCTAAATAAGCGAATCGTGAATAAAGTAACTATCGGAGAGTAGCTCCAAAAATGCTAACCAATGCGTCTGAATCGATTGATAGGCTGCTGAGGCGAATAGTAACCCCCCCAGCCCGTCTGTGCGGTGTTCTGCGCAGTCCGCCTTACTTGCTCTTGCAATCGCGGAGGAAGAGCGGCAAATTCGGCCTCCGTAACTTGGTTTTCGGTGTACCTACGATCATCCTAATCAGCAAACATATCAATCTGTTTGATTGATGAAGAAAAACTGACTCTTTCCACAAAGCAGTGCATACATCGCTCATCGTCACTCCACGTTCGTTCTTGACTATTGTGCACCACGGACTGAGCTCAGTAATGAGTATGAGCTCTTGAACGCGTGGTAGAGTCGCCGGTTCATCTTTCTGTGTGAAGGGGAGGTCGCGATCGCGAGCTTCGTTGTTGAAACCCCCAGTTTGACCTTGGCGGCTATGCCATCAGATCCGACTTACTCAGTGATGTAATGAGTATGTAGCCTTACCTGTCGCAAGGTTAAAAACTAGATGGAATTTGGTGTCGCCGTTGTGTGCGATGACCGGGTTCACTTGTAAGGGAGTGTCTAAGAGGTATAGATCTGTCTGTGTGAGGACCGGTCCATCTACCATACAAGCCATAGATCAGAAACCGGACCAGCCAAAGCTATTAGAGGAGGAGCTCACAGGACAATCCAGGGGCCCATTTACCAACTTGATCAGACATGCTGGAGTAATTGTATGGTTCGTCCTCGCGATCTCTGTAACCTCGAGAGGATAAACGACGGATAAGGTTGGCAATGGTGGGCAAGTACGCGACTGTATAGGTTTATATAACCTGGGTATGGTATACAGCAAGCACTGAAAAACTCAGGGAAAGCTATGCGACTGACTCGGCTTGAGCTGAGGGAGAACTTCCGCCGCCGTAAAGTCGCGTGTAGTAGGTGGCTGTGCGCTGACTCTTGTCCGATTAGATCATCGGCACAGTGAGCCACCCCGAGGCTCCCTCGAGACTTGGAAAAGAACCTATCTCATAGCCACTTGATCGATCAGACAGATATGGCACCAAAAGGCGGAAACGCGAAGAAGGAGAGCGGTCGAGCCAAGAAAGCTGAAAACGAGGCAAAGAAGAAAGATGTGGCTGCTACTGAGAAGGTTTGTCTGCGAGGGGAATTTCTTCACCGATTTTTATCTAAGCGTGTAAATTTATTTACAGGAACAAAAGGAAGTTGATAAATGGGCAGACGGCTCCAAGGGTGGTAAAAGCAGCAAAGAGGAGAAGGAGGAGAAACGAAAGGCTGAACTTGCTCGGAAAGCCGAGAATGCTCGTCTACTAGCAGAGGAAGAAGCATCTGCGCCCGCAAAGGTTAAAACTCCTCCAAAGGCCAGCGGGAAAAAGGCCAAGGATCCGATACCTGCTGGTCCTGGCGCGATTGCTGCAGGCGGACCATCCAGTGGTGGGAGTGACAAGGAAGGGTTTGCGAAGGTAGGCCATGATACAATTATACTTGCTTCGGATTGGACCTTACTACTTGCACTCGATCGAAGGAGATTGAGAGTTATTCGGCCACTGGCCTCGACAATGCACTCGATCTCTTGGATGTCGTGACGGCCAAGATGGATAAGGCTAGCATCGGACAACAAGCTGCTGGGATTGAAAAGCACCCCGAGGTATGAAACCAAGAACATTTTATATTTACTTTGTGACCGACCACAGCTTCGGTTTACAGCGACGGTTCAAGGTCAGCCAGTATAATTCATCGTGGTGCTATGCTAATATAATTTATGATCTCAGGCCGCGTATGAAGCATACAAAGAACAAGAACTTCCAAAACTCAAGGAAGACGTGGGTCGCCATTTGGATCCTTCTATGATATTATACAAACGAATTCGGTTTTAATAGCACCCTGGGCTGCGGTTACAACAATATCAGGTTACAGCTGTTTAATGCTTAGTCACACTCAAATGCTGACTTGCGTCTTTACAGGACTTGATGTACAAGAATTTCCAGAAGTCTCCCGAGAATCCGTAAGCTTGGCCACGATTATACGGCCGACTTTGCTGATATTCTGTGCGATTTGGTAGATTCAACCAACAATTACTCTCGTACGACGCCACCAAGGAGGAGAAAGTGGAAGCACTCAAAGCACGGAAAGCTCAAGTCGAGGACCGACTACGCGAGAAATCGTAAACGTGAACTGGACTTATATGGCGTACGTGTCCGCTCGGCATCCCACACACGATCGACATTGCAGTGTTAGAAGGTGACTGCGCAGAGAATAAAGAAGCACCAACGGTGCTGATCATGTAGTAAGAGATTTGTATTGTACTTCGGGCTAGAGCAGTGTGATATTATTCAATATACGTTGTGAATTCAAGACTCGGATGCTGTGCTGCCAAGTAGCATAGCAAGTCTTGTGTTTGATTTTACGATGCGTACTGGCTTACAGGTGGCCGACGGCTGCCTTAGCCTGCGGACAGGTAATAAGTCGTTTGACACAGCTGAGTGTGAGAAGAAGCCGGACATTTAGAATACGGTCAGCTTCGGGAGGCGCTGCTTGCGGTGCCAGATAACGTAAGCAGCTGGTGTTCAAAAAGTTTAAAACGCACCACAAATACGAAGCTGTACCTAGACTCTTACCCTACTATTACTACTGCAAACCCCACAAATACACAATGGCGGTTGCTTCGACATCTACCTCATCATCTTCATCCTCAACGCCCAGCAGGACAAACTCGTTAATGGTGACGCAAATTTCTCCGTCCGTAGTGGACAGGGTTCTTCTCCATTTCGCCACATATGGCGAAATACACCAATGGGTGTCTCTTGAGAAGAGTTTCGCACGAATTATGATTGTATATAAACATGAAGAAGACGCAGAGGTTGCAAAGTCACGATGTGGTGATCGTTTGGTGCTTGAGGCCACCCATGATACGTACGTTGCTTCATCTCGAGGTGACGCCTCACGCTAATTTCGTGATATGCAGACCAAGAGCGATACTAGGAGTCTATCGTTCAGTAAAAGTTAATCTGAGCAATGATTCTTCGGACGATCATTATCTCCGACCACCTCCCATCGAAAAGAACTTCTTGATCTCGCCACCAGGTTCACCCCCAGTGGGTTGGGAACCGGTCAAGGAAGCGCCACCGAATCCCACACCACTAGCAGATGATCTCATCGCTGCCTTGCGGAAATTACAAGTACACAACAAGCGGTCAAGTAGAGAGTTGTTACTTGAGCCTGAGGACGGTGTCGGTGTCACTGTATACGTCGAAGAATGCGGTATGGATGAGGTTGACGATGCCGAAGAGGAAGACTGGGTGTACGGGCAACCGTCGCCGGCGAGGCGGAAATGGACCCCATTGCCTACGAGTCTGCCCCCTATGTGTATGGCTGTATAACAAACATCTTCAAAACAGTGGTGAGTTGGCCATATCTTCCGATCCACTGCCATGGTTTTTTCTTTCAGGATGATAACATCTCAGACCTGTACCGAGCCCTGACGGGGATGCGGATACTCTATATTGCCTTTGTTTTCTGATTCCCCTCTTCCATACCTTCTTGCGTGGACGACGCTAATACTTCATTTAGTATTTCTTTCCTTGGCTACCCCGTTCGGCCACCACCATGTGTATCATCGTGAGTGTTATTTCTATTTCCTCTCCATTTTTCCACCGTCTTCGAAGGATGAATAACTTTCAGACCTGTTCTGATCCCTTGTGGAGACAAAAAGAAATATTGCCTAATAATTTTCTGATCACGTCGACGCATTCTCACTTTATTTTCGCTGTCTTATGCTCTTGTCTGACTTGTGCTTTGTTCACAGCTGGCTTCCCACTTTACCCAACAAATATCATCTTACTTGGATAATGAATTTTACTCGGACTTAATAGTTGTATGCTCCAATACTCGTGTTGTTTCCCCATTCTGTATAATATGCAATTGATGAACAAGCATCGCTGGTGTCTGTGATTCAAGAAGACGATGTCCTATTCTCACAAAGATTAACTTCCACTAAAAGTTCCGACCAAACGTTTGTCTTACACCAGCATTTTCTGAGACCATTGGAGAGGGCTCGTTTGGCTACATAGTACAAAGGCCCTGCACATGCACTCTAACAGCATTGTCGCCATAAAAGTCGTCAACCTCGACGACGACGGTCCTACCTGACGATCGTTAACATACAGCAGGAGGTTGCCCTCCTCTCAGCCAGTGCGTCATCAGACATATCAAGAGTGTTTTCTCGATGACCCTCATGTATGGATTGATCATCATAGATTTTGCTCAAGGCGGCAGCGTACTAGTATGTCTCATGGCAACCTCTTCAGGGCACTCTTGAAGAACAACGTCGTCGTCATTATTCATGAGGTTATCGTCAGCCTCAACTATCTGCACAAGTCGAACATCACCCATCGCGACGTCAAGGCTGCGAATATCCTCGAACGCCTCTGGAAATGTCGTGATATTCGCGACCTCTGCCAGCAAATGCATTCAATGGTACGTTTGTCGGAACTCCGTATTGGATGGCTCATGAAATTTCCATGTCCATCCCAGCGTACGATACCAAAGTTGATATATGGAACTTAGGCACTACGATTTACGAAATGCCGCCCTATTCAGATTCACACAACTCGACCGTATACAAATGCTTCCACGTATCAAACCGGCGAGGTTCTGAAATCCAACTCAATTAAGAATTCCTCCAAGTCATTCGACTGTAACCATCCTCAAAGATGTCAGTTTACGCTATGGCGCGTATGTCAAATCAAAGGGTCCCCAACTTCCAAATCTGCCATCAAAAGAGACATCTCAAGGAGCGGATTAACCTTTTCTCTATCCTTCTTTTGTGTGTCTCTCACAAAATGCATTCTAGATATTACTCCCGTTGATGCGTGAATGTCAGTGCAGCGTGCTCGGTGGAATTTTACCCGCCACCCCTTCGATAGGCCCTTCTCATACAAATCCTCCCATCCCCGGTGGCGTAAGCATCATATTAATCCCAGCAGTATAGACAGTTCAACACCGGCGATTGTTACTGAATGCATCCAATTCAATCTCCAGGACTCTCCCGCAGTGCCCGCTACCCTGTCCAAAGGTACTGATGTCCACCAACGCAACGCCATTCCCTTTGCTCCGTCGCTCCTTCCTCGCACTTCGCAAGGCCATGTCATTCATCTCATCTCGCTACGTTCACCCCAGGGTGCCGAGACTCGCACGTCGAGCTCGCTCGCATCACTGATGATCTCACGCGATGGTGCTGCATCATTGATTTAGGACTGAGTGCCATGCTGGACGATGCTAGAAGAGGGCTGGTTGCAGGGGACTAAAAACATCGAAATGAGCGTAGGGAGCCTTGGACTGAACGCAACATCCCTTGTACAGATTGGATGAAAAGGAAGGTAATAATCATGCGAAGGATCCAGCCAGGTCTTGGTGTTTATAATTAGCGTTCATTCGCATCCAACGCCTTGTTCGGCTACTCACATACTCACGTGCAACATGCTGCAACCTATTGTATTTTTATTTCGGACATACATAATAGGTAATACCCTCACGCAAGTCGTGTATTTCCACTATAACGGCTGGTTGCGAGACTAATAGTTGTGTGCGATATTCACATTCCAGCGTTGTTTTCCCAATCTGTATATTCTGAAATATACGGAGCATCACCGGTATTTGTGATCTCCGGAAACGAAGTATTGAACATTCACCCCAAACCTCCCCAAGTATAAGAACATATTAGGGGCTGCGCCATATGGGGATGTTGGGCTAGTTCCCGATTTGGTGATCATCCGCTTGTTGTTCCGAGTCCTTGTCCTCCAAATTAGATTGTCGGGGACTTTATTCTTTCAGCCAACAAAAAGAAACCATGACAATTATGGTGGCCGTCCCACTTTGTCGCGCAGCTGAAGTGGGGTGCACTGCTAGTATTCTCGTCTTCGCTCTTTTCAACGACTTTTACGTTCGTACTCACTGGTGAGCTCGGTAATGTTGTCGAGCACCATTTCATTTGCTCTCATTTTCGTCGCGTCTGTCGGTGAGCACATTGATTTTTAGACGTGTTTCAACTGACGCTGACACCTGTACCATAGCTGCACAATCGTCTACGAATGTGGTTTGCGTTGCAGGCCAATGCCTCCAAGGTACTTCAAACACGACAAGTGCGTCCCCCTCCGTTTCTTTAATTCTGTGCCCCATTTAACATCGTTCTACAGTTGGAGCAACCGTGTCAGCGCCGGGAGCTGCTGCGAGTCTTTTACTTCTTCCTGGACAATACACGTCCACTACGAACCCCCAATTACTTCACAGCGTTATTACTGCTGCGTCGGCATCACTCAAACCTTCGCCAGGTTTCGCCAACTCGTCATCTTCATTACCTGTTGAACTGCCTTTGAATGTTGCTTTGCAACCTGGACTTGCCATTTATTCCTCGTCCCTTTATTCTGGCCAAGGATCATTCTCATCTCTCCCTACATCTCCAATCGGAAACACGTCGACTCCGCTGTCGGCGGGCTCGCTGTCTCTCTCTTCCAATGTCTGGGTTGCAGTCAGCTCAGGATCGAACAACCGGGTCATCTTATGGGACTCGATTCCTGACCTTGGTCAGCTGCCATCCGGCTCCTCGGCGTCTCTCTCTCTCGTCGACATGCAATCAGCAACATGCTCGCCACCATGTTCAGGGTCTGGTGTCTGCTCTGCCTCAGGCTCATGCACCTGTCCTACTGGATTCAATGGCACTTCATGCGAGTCTTGTGCAACTGGGTTCTTTGGTCCGACATGCCAGCAGTGCCCTAGTGGTTGTACATCCTGTGACGACGGAATTTCGGGCAGTGGACGGTGTTTGACTGCTACTGTCACCAACCCTCCTTCAAGCTGTAATTGCCAGAATGGCGAGTGTGGATCGAATGGACAGTGCAGTTGCCTTGCCGGCTGGACAACAGCGGATAATGGGACCGCTTGTGCCAAGTGCGCCACAGGCTTTTTCTTAGATTCGACGGGTAATTGTGCGGGTGCGTTTTGTTCTTTTGTGCATTTTCGGTAACCTCTAACCATACAATATAGCCTGTGCCAAGGATTGTACCCAGTGCGCCGATTCCAGCGGTGACTGTATAACCTGCCAGTCGGGCTTTACGCAAGACACAAATGATCGCACCCAATGCCAACCGCCGCCGCAGGCAGACTCAACCGGAGCAGCATGTCCACCGTCCAGCTTTAGCAGCAATGGAACTTGCCAGCCTTGCTCGTCTGATTGTCAGTCATGCACCGGCGGTACTTCCAATGATTGCGTTGTCTGTGCAAATGGCAAGGTGTTGCTCAATAATGCTTGTGTGACCACCGATGGCAATGGTGTCTGTGCAGGGTCTAATCTAATTGCTAACAACAACAAGCAAGAATGTGACAGTATGTCTACTTTTTCTTCTTCTTAAAAGGCACTCTTTGACATTGCGTCATTTAGCTTGTGGAGCGAAGTGCACGTCTTGCGGGATCCCCAACTTCAACGTTGCCTCAACGATTTCACAAGTCCAATGTACTGGTTGTTTGCCCGGTTTCGTCCTGTCGCAGGGGAAATGCATATCCAGCTGCCCATCGGGCACATTCCTTTCTCCCAAGGACAATGTGACCTGTGCAGGTGTGTGGCGATGTCTTGCGGGATCGCATTAATCACTAACTTGACCGTTCCAGCTTGTGATTCCTCTTGCAGTACCTGCGTCGGAAGCTCAACATTCTGCCTCACGTGCTCCAACAACCAACTCGCGTCCAACGGTACATGCGTGGCTTCGTGCCCATCTAATACCTTCAGCTCTTCTGGCATCTGTACCACTTGCCATCCCGACTGCGCCACATGCTCCGGATCGTCGTTCAACCAATGCTCAAGTTGCCCGTCAAACCTACCCGTTTTAACCAATGGACGGTGTCTACCAACTTGCAGCAAATCACAGTTCTTTGATAAGACTTCGTCGACTTGTCAATCTTGTGATACCAGTTGCTCGAGTTGCTCGGGATCTGGTCCGAGCAGCTGCCTAGCTTGTTCTAGCTCCAGCCAAGTATTACGGGCCGGAACCTGTGTCAATGCCAACTGCAACAACAACTCAAGCGTTGTTCCAGGTCTTGGCGTCTGTCTTTCAGATTTAGTCATCGTTCCGCAGGCTTCTGGAACTAGCCCGGGCACACCATTACCATCCGGCATCAATACGCCGATCAATACATCCACTCGACGTCCGTTAGAATGGTGGGAGATCTTACTAATGACCCTCGGATGCGCATTCATCTTCTTGGTCGTGCTTATGTGCTGGCGTCGCCGTGCCCGGAAGGTCCGCGCCCAACGCACTGCTGCCTTCGCATCAGCAAAGGCCCTCGATCAGAAGGATAATTGGCGCTGGAAGCTCGTGCGTTTCGGAGAAAGACTCTTCGGGCATGCTCCGAGTCAACGCGTGCATCCCCACGAAGAACCTGAGGAGATAAGATTAATGAAACTTAGAGCTGCGGAAGAGGCGGAGTATAATGATGATATGGAGAAGATAATTGGGAACTACGAATATTCAAGAGCTGGGTCACAGCGCGGTCCATCGCGTGATTCTCATGCATTCTCGGATTCCAGCCACGGTCATTCGCATTCGCATGATATCTCTTCCAGCTCGCTTTACTCACAGGCCACAGGTATGCCTCGGCGTACGGCTGAGCCTCGTCAGCCTGTGAGGAACGCGGATCTTTTGCCATCGAGATTCTCGACGACCTCTTTCGGCTCTGACGATTCGCGGCCGAGGAAGCTTACGCACCCGCCGCCTTTACCTACTACGGATGCAGAAGCTTATGCCGCGTCAGTCAGACAGTCTCCCGAGCCAAGCGGACCCAAATCGAACAACCCGTTCTGGAAGTCATAAACTTATTATCTTATATCACGGATGCTTACAGTAATTTTTTTTGACTGCTACATACGACTTTCGTTTATAATTGTGGTACCTGTAATTTAGACGCCGATTTAAGCCGACGCGTGCTTGTCCCGTGATTGGATGCGTGTGATGGGCTATTCTTGGGTTGCGGTCGTCCATTTCCATCCGCGGTCGTCTGCTGTAGTGGGTAAGAGAGAGCCGAGAGATTGGAGACACGGCGAGCTTGCCTCGATGCTCTTACAGCATCACGTGTGACTGCACTGGCTGATTGATCCTTTCCGACTCGCCCACTGCCGGCCCCGACGCTGCTGGCACTAGTCAATCCGGATCTACATCTTGTCCTATATCTTTCTCTCGCCCCACCTGCCTATGCTAGCCAGGCAGGTTAAGCAGAGATCTCCCCCATGATACCAGCAAATGCTGTGAACGGAGGGCAACCGCAGCTCGGCCTAGCATACGATACTGACATTCCTGGTACACGCTGTGGACCAGAGGATGGTCCATGGCCACGTCCATACCAGGTCCTCGATGAGCCCAATCTCTGGCGGGAGTTGATTACCTTGGCGCGACCTCAGAGGATCATTTTCGACTCCGTACGCGGACGGCGTGCGGATGCCATCAATTTCCAACCTTGCTTGACCACTCGCACACAGGATCGATACGTCGTGCAACAGTTGGACATACATGGTCGCATGTGGACTTTGACCGGAGTTTTTGACGGTCCGTGCTTACAGTCATATATGTACAGATCCCGTAATCACCTAGATTACCTTCAGGTCACCTTGGCGATGCCACTGTCGAACATACTGCATACCACTTACCTATTATCATCCGGGACTTCCTCCGGGAGGCCTTCGCACAGGACCCCGCGCGTCCCGCGACTACCGCTTTTATATCCGACCTTCTGTCCCGCTCCATGACCTCCTTTGACGATGCCATAGCCGGTGATGTGATGGACCTCTTTCCCGGTGGCCTTGAGTCATTGCCGAGCCTTTCGAACGACCATATACAGAAAACCATCAATGATATTCACCACGGTGGGGTCAATTACAAAAAGGCCCGACTCTGTATGTACGGCACAACGGCCCTTGTCGCGCTTGTGGACCCCGATCACGAAAACCTGTGGCTTGCCAACCTTGGAGATTGTCAAGCTGGTATGTTACCCCGATGTTCTCTGTTGTATATTGCAAATTTGTAACCGTGGCGATATATAGTGATGGTCTCTCAGACGTCTTCGCATGACTGGTCGATTGAACCCTTGACTACTAATCAGAATGGTGGTAATATTGCCGAAGTCGAACGTGTGCGGCGCGAACATCCAGGAGAACCGGATTGTGTACAGGACCATCGCGTCCTTGGTGCCATCGCGCCTTTCCGTTGTGCGTCATATCTAATCCGTCAATGTATACTTTATTACTACTAACTCATTGGTTTCGATATATAGGCATTGGAGATATCCCTTTTAAACAACCACCCGTGTTTACTCGACGAATACTGTATAACCTTTACCCTGGATTCCACAATACCTCACCATGGGAAGAATTTCTCTCTCTTAATCGCACGCCCCCATACATATCCGCCAAACCAGAAGTTACACATCATCGCCTGGATCGCCTTTCCCCGATTAATGGCCAAGTTACCCCAACGCGACTCCTAATTCTCAGCTCGGATGGACTCACAGATTTGTGCCAAGGTCTGGGACAGCAGAAAGTCATCAGTACCTGGGCGCGGAATCTCCACCGGACCACCGGGCAAGGCACCACCGGAGTAAAGTCGGGAAATATGGCGCTTCAACTTCTATGGCAAGCTCTCGGTGGTACAGACAGCGATAGCGTGTCTCGAGTGTTAACGCTGGATATGGATAGTTCGTGGATCGATGATACCGCAATTGTCGTGCAAGTTCTTTGAATTATTTTTTTTTGGGGGAAGGTTCTAATAGCTATCATTTTCATGCTGTGTATATTGTTTTGTCTGTTAATTTCTCGTATTTGATATACCTTTATACCATTCTACAGGGCGTTTTGGAATAATATCATACTGGGGTTTGGATGTCACGTACATGATTACTCTAATGACAAATTACATGTTACAAGGACTTGAATCGAAAAATTCGTAAAGTGTATTATTGAGCTGGATGGCTTCAGAATGCCACACCAGTTAGTTTGATGCAAATAATATTGGGTATATGTAGCGACAGAAATAGGATCGAGAATGAGCGGCTTATCCGCCCACTGCATTTCAAGCTCCGACTGAAAATCCGACCTACCGCTCCGCCGACTAGCGAGTCTACACCTCTGATCGTTCGGAGTAATGAGCAACGCTTCAGCGTGTGTATGAACTGTTCATCCCATAATTATCTCTTACTGAAACATGCCTTAGTGCCATATCGCCGACCATTCTGGTGACGATCAATGGCGAGTTCCACGTCGCATTAAATCACGATGTTTACCTGACGATCTATGCAGATCTCAAAGGCCGCAAACTGCCGAAAGTTGGAACGATAAAGCGATTGGGAAAATTTTATGTAGACTTGGTCGTGGATGGGCATTTGAAGCATAAGACGAGCTCTGCGAAAGGAGATACAGCCTTGTGGACACGGAATTTCCACTTGTGAGTATACTGGAAGATCTCTGCATCTCACGAAGCAACTAATACCAGTGGCAGTGATATATTACGCTCTTCCATGTTGGAATGTCGGGTCTACGCCAAACACCAGATTGGCAGCGACGATTTTATTGGTGGAACTAAAGACATGATCGAGTCGCTTCTTGCTGAGGGACCTGGTCTGTACAGCTTGCATGTTGAACCCGTTTTCGCCAATAACCATTACTGTCAGTTATCACCAGGGAACTATACAAACATGACGCCCTCGGGAATCAACATAAAACACAAATTATTCTCGAATTCATGATTTCAGCTATGCCCATGGCCTCCGATGCTGGACTGAACATGGAAGAGGCTGTCGCACAAGGAAAAGATGCACTTGATCATATGAAGCTGATGTCATCGTCATTCGAACCAATTCAAGGCGCCTCTGTTACTGTAGTAACTAATATCAGCTCCTTGTCAGATGTCTGGGCCCCGCTCCTGCAGAAAGTTAAATTATTCACTAAATTCGTGGATACGATTGCTCAGGTAAGAAGCTGATCTGACTTAGTCTGCAGTCTTTGATCAGGAGGCGATCGGATATTCAGGTTCATCCGTATGCCAATATGGCGTGGAGCATCCTCTCCGCTATAAATAAGGTATGTTCTTTATTCGTCATAAAAATTTTGAACTGAACCATTCAGACCATCTTAGCTCAAGTTGATCGTGACAATTTCCTCATTCGTCTTGTCGAGATCATGGACGACGCTTACTCCTTTGTGAAAGAGGCCGAACCTACCAAAACAATTGAATCCCACCGTGCGATCATTGAGCTCATGGCACAGCAAACCACGGAGTGCGCGTATTTTATTCGCGATTACGCCACGAACAAAAACTTTTGTATGTCTGCCGCTATAATTCATGCACACGTGTCTCATCGCTAGTATCACTACCAGGGGAACGAGCCCTCAGAAATAGTTTCATGTCCGACGTCGATAGCAAGATCACACAATACACGGACAAATTCAAAGAACTCAAGATGGCTTTTCAAGATCGCGCCATTCTTCAAACTGAAATCATTGTCTCTCGCATTTTCGGTAATCTAGAATGCCTTGGTGAGAGACTTTGTGTCTTATAGCTTCGTCTAAATTGACTTCTATTCAGTCGTGGATTTCGATCTCGGCGACATGCCCTATGCTAAGGGTGCTCGATTTGATCCCGACAAGGGATGTCTTCTTGGCACTCGTGAAACGATCATTGGAGAGATCGTCCATTGGGTCAATAGTCCTAACGGAGACGATGCCGCTCGCGTTTTCTTTTTGAGTGGTGTGGCAGGGTCCGGCAAGTCTGCCATTGCTCACAACATTGCGAAGTTGTTCGATCAGCAAAAGCGACTCGGGTCGTCTTATTGTTTTGACCGCGCGGACCAAGTGAATCGCCGCCCCAATAACCTCCTTAGTACCATCGCATTAGACATTGCGGATCTCGACCACCATTGGAAGTCATGCCTCGGTAATGCCGTGAAGGGAAATCGTTCACTCCGAACAACACTCTCAGCCACTGAGCAGTTCAAAAAATTCATACTGGAGCCCGCGAGGGCATTGACAACTGTGGGGCCCATTCTTGTTGTCGTCGATGCTCTTGATGAAAGTGCCGAGGAGTCATCTCGCAAAGCCCTTCTCAACGCATTAGCCAAGGGCATTTCGGATCTTCCTTCCAATTTCCGCATGCTCATCACAGCACGTCCTGAGCCAGACATTGTTGATGCTTTTGACGGCAATCAACATATTTTCTGCAAATATATGAACACTATTGACGAAGCCTCTAACGAAACTGATATCACATTGTTCATTGAGACACAGCTCTCACACATCGGTAGCCTTGAATTGGAATGGCCTAATAAACTTTGGTGTCGCATGCTGACCCAGAGCTCAGGTGGGCTTTTCCAGTGGGCATCCACCGCATGTCGGGCTATCAAAGAGGGGAAAAGGAGCTTATACCCAACAGAACGCCTTAGCCGCTTCATGTCATCGGCGCGCGGGCTAGACGGATTATACTCAGAAGTCCTTCGGCAGGCATTTGATGCGGATGATGATACGGTCATGTCTCGTTTCAAGTTGCTCATGGGCAGAATACTGGCGACGAAAGAGCCTCTTTCGGTGTCCGCCCATTCAGAGTTGCGAGGCGATGATGATCCCGCTGGATTAGTGGAGTTAATTTTACCATCGCTGGCATCACTGTTAAGCGGGGTCAATCAGCAACATGTTCCTGTTCGAGCTCTTCACGCCTCATTCTTTGATTTTTTGACAGATCGAAACCGTAGCAAATCTTATTTCGTGGACCCGTCTCAGCACAGCCATAGCCTTATGCTGTCATCCTTGCGTGTTATGGAGTCCGGACTCCGATTCAATATTTGCAACTTGGAGACATCTCATGTTCGAAACACTGATGTTCCTGACCTCGCCGCACGCGTTGAGAACACCATTCTTCCTCATCTTTCATACGGGTGCCGCTTTTGGGCTGACCACCTTATCACAACTGCGTATGACACCGAAATTCTGAGCAAACTTAGAGACTTCTTCCATCACCGTTTTCTCTACTGGCTGGAGGTTTTAAGCCTTCTCAAGAAAATCAATGTAGCTTCGAGAATGTTGCGGTCAATGCTGGAGTGGAATCAGGTCAGTCAAAGAGTCCTTCATGTCAGAAGTCAACTAATTGTGTCATACTCAAGAACGATGATGATATCATGTCATTGGTCACCGATGCGAAGAAGTTTGTGTCTGCATTTGGTTCTCCAATCTCCCAAAGTGCTCCACATATCTACCTATCAGCATTACCATTTGCACCAAAATCCTCACAGGTTGCTAAACACTATCTGCCGCTATTTCCAAAGACATTATACCTGAAGACAGGTAAGGTAGTTGATTGGCCAGCAATCATAGTTGCCTTGGAGGGACATACATCTTGGGTAAACTCTGTTGTATTCTCGCATGATGGCAGGCACATTGTTTCTGGCTCATCTGACTACACAATCCGAGTCTGGGATGCAGAGACCGGAGAAACTGTTGTAGGACCATTAGAGGGACACACCAATTTGGTCAACTCTGTTGCATTCTCGCAAGACAACAAGTACATTGTTTCCGGATCATCTGACAGCACAATCCGAGTCTGGGATGCAGAGACCGGAGAAGCTGTTGCCAGTCCACTAGAGGGGCATACTGGTTCAGTCAACTCAATTGCATTCTCGCATGATGGCAAGCGGATTGTTTCTGGCTCGTGTGACCAGACAATTCGAGTCTGGGATGCAGAGACTGGAGAAACTGTTGTAGGACCACTAGAGGGACACACTGATTTGGTCAACTCTGTTGCATTCTCACACAACAGCAAGCTCATTGTTTCTGGCTCACGGGACAAGACAATCCAGGTCTGGGATGCAGAGACTGGAGAAGCTATTGCAAGACCACTAGAGGGGCATACCCATTCAATCTTCTCCATTGCATTCTCACATGACAGCAAGCACATTGTTTCTGGCTCATATGACCATACAATCCGAGTCTGGGATGCAAAGACTGGAGAAGCTATTGTAGGACCACTGGTGGGGCATACTGATTCAGTCAACTCTGTTGCATTCTCACATGATAGCAAGCTCATTGTTTCTGGCTCATCTGACCAGACAATTCAAATCTGGAATGCACAGACTGGAGAAGCTGTTGTAGGATCACTAATAGGACACAATGGTGCAGTCAGTTCTGTTGCATTCTCACATGATGGCAAGCACATTGTTTCTGGCTCATATGACAACACAATCCGAGTCTGGGATACAGAGACTGGAGGGACATTTTTAGGACCAATAATGGGACACCATTATCCAGTCAAGTCTGTTGCATTCTCACACAACAGCATGTGTGTTGTTTCTGGCTCACGGGACAAGACAATCCGAGTCTGGGATACAGAAACTGGAGAGCTTATTGTTGAAAAGGGACACACTGATTATGTCAACTCTGTTGCATTCTCGCATGATGGAAAATGCATTGTTTCTGGCTCATCTGACCACACAGTCCATGTATGGGATGCAGAGACTGGAGAAGCTGTTGGGAGACCATTAGAGGGGCACACTGATTCAGTCAACTCTGTTGCATTCTCACACAACAGCAAGCTCATTGTTTCTGGCTCACGGGACCAGACAATCCGAGTCTGGGATGTTGAGACTGGAAAAACTATTGTAGGGCCACTAAGGGGACACTCTGATTTGGTAAACTCTGTCACATTCTCACATGATGACAAATGCATTGTTTCTGGCTCATCTGACCACACAATCCGAGTCTGGGATGCAGAGATGGGAGAAACCGTTGTAGGACCATTAGAGGGACACACTGATTCTGTCAACTCTGTTGCATTCTCACAAGACAGCAAGTGTATTGTTTCTGGATCATCAGACCACACAATCCGGATCTGGGTTACAGAGACTGGTACAGCTGTTGCAGGGCCAATAGAAGGGCACACTGGTTCAGTCAACTCTGTTGCATTCTCACATGACTGCAAGTGGATTGTTTCTGGCTCAAAGGATCAGACAATCCGAGTCTGGGATGCAGAAACTAGAGAAACTATTGTAGGACCATTAGAGGGACACTTCCATTGGGTCACCTCAGTTGCATTCTCGCATGATGCCAAGCACATTGTTTCTGGCTCCTGGGACAACACAATCCGAGTGTTCTCTGTTATAGATGATGACCCCCCAAATGAATTTAAAGATGGCTCAAGATTAGAAAGTGGATGGATTCTGAACCACTCCTCTGCAATACTTTTTTGGATACCACCTTGGAATCGTAGAGGATTGTACTGGCCAAGGAACTCTCTTGTTATTGTTCGTGACCATCCTACACAGGTTGATCTTCAGAACTTTGTGTATGGTACTTCATGGCAGGAATGCAAAGCCTAGCTTAGGAAATACCCTTTAACATCTTTATTTCTGTTTCTGACATCATTCCTTTTTGCACATCCCTGTTTCTATTTTCTTCAACCCAATGGGTATTTAACATATTTTCATTCCAAATCTTCCTAGTGGTATATCTATGCGTTTCTTACAGCTCATGAAGGTGTATTATATATTTGTAGGATTTCATTGTCATATTTACACAAAAGACTGATAATGATGTTGAGACAGTCTCAGGTACATTGAGATATGGTTGCTTACTGTCTGTACTGCTCCATCTGGTCCAAATATTTATGACAGGCTATGACCACATCGGGGTGTTTGTGGCCATCATGGTAAAGACCTTTCTTCACATCCTTCCATGTATAGCCGAGGTTTTTGAGCCAGTTAATGGCTGTGCAATCACATATGGTGCTGTTCTTCCCGGAGAGGTCCAGAGCAGGCAGAATCACATTATTAACATGTGTGCAAAGTTGAAGTGGGGTTATTGTGCCCACTTTCTGCATAGCTAAATAACACTGTACATTGTGCAGGACAGTCTCGTTGTCAAAGAGGGTCTCTGGACCACAATGAGTGCCTGATTTGATTGGTGGAAGATGCTGATTTTGAATGAGATAAATCTCATTTTGACAAATTTGGCATGCAAAGTATGCTCCTTTGCCCATGTGTTTTACAACAGCAAGACTTGCAAGAAGGCATGGCCTTTTGCACCTTCCAAGCATCTGAATTTCTCACAAAGTTTCACATATGTGACTGCAGTGAGCTGGGTCACCATTTTAATGGAGTGGGTTGTTTTCAGCTTTTTCCCATCCTTTAGACATGCAGCAACAACCTCTAAAATGCATCCAGGGATCTTGTCATCATCTGGATTGAGCAGTTCACGCATTGCATCAACCTTGAGTGCATTATTCTCGACCTCTGAATTAGCAACATCTTTGGGATTATTGGCAGCATATTCATTAACAAGCCGGACAATGCGAGACCGATACCAATTTGTGTTTGCATCCAGCGTACATTACATACATGCTAGACGAGGATACGACAAAACAAGTCATCGAGACCCATCCCCTCCCATCCCCCTTGTGCGTCAGTAAGTATTTAAGTACGAATATATACTTCGATCCCAGCAACACGATCCAATCGCGTGAACTGATCGAAGTCAAAAACACGAATAATTGTAAACTAAGCTCTTCCCTGCACGGCGAAGCGCCAGACCGAACCATGTGCGTCGTCTCCAATAATCGTATCGTAAGAAAGAGAAAATGCGACTAGCGTACGAGATATTTAAACAGTAAGAAAAGACGAAGCCAATGCAGGGTGTTCGATACATTTCAAATGTGAGGACTTGTTGTCGTTAGTGAATGGATGTGCCGCATGCGGCGTAATGAGTGGGTTCCATCATCGTTCGATGGTGTGTGGGTGTGACCACCCATCTATAAATTCTGAGTGATCGCCATCGAGAAGTCGGCGAACCACGCCTTGGTGTTCGTGGGGGAAGCATATTCCTCAGTATGACCTATGAGAAATGTTCAGCTAGAATCCAGCGATGCTGTGTATCAAAGAAAGACAATGCTTACCACCAAAGAAAGTCTGCATTTGTGCACCCCAAATCCTTCCCTTATCACTATCGCGGAGTACCAATCCACTAAGGTTGATAACACTTTCCCCATTGGACCACACCTGGATCTCGCCATTTTCTTGTCCGGGATCATTGAGCTTCACACGCTGGCTGATCTGGTTCCATCCGCCAACTTTGAAATTGTAAGACCCACGGGCAACGGATGCGCCATATGTGGGGTTGCACTCCGAAAGTGGTTTGATGTTGCAAATCTTCTTATTGGCAGAATAACTCGGGGGCTAATAAGATTGGAAAATCAATCAAAGCCCTCCTGAGGAGTATCACTGAAATCTTACAAGATAGGTGTACAGCTCTCCCATACCTGTCAAGAGTAAGCAGTGAAAACAAGTTCCGAGTATAGGTGTACAGTTCTCCCGCACCTTTTTGTCTCCACATGAAGCGCGCAGACCAGCAGTCGTTTGCTCTGCGGCCGCCAGAGCAACTGGTGGCGACCTCAGCGCTGTCACCCCCATCTGATACGGAACAAAATCAGTATCTGCTGGATGCCTGGAACACAAACACTACGCACAGAGACCAGGAAGTTTTCCACCTGGGTTGTACAAAGATTAGATTGACAGGTAGACTGAAAATGTGATGGCATTTTCCCACCTAGATTCCACTCGAAGTTATCGGCAAACATGACCGAATAGCCAAAGGTGGCTTCCTTAGCAAGTGTCAAGTCGACATGTGCAGGTCCGGGAGCGTAGAACGAAAAACCACCCTTTTTGCTGCCTCCTGATGATCCAAACGTCCAAGAGCCTTTGGCGTAGGTGGCTTCCATGGCCTTCGTGCCGTCAGGAGCAGAGACGTAAGGATGAGGTAAGGCCGTTAGATCCTTGGTGGGTCTTAAAGTAGCGTCGGAGAGGGGGAGGGCGGCTTGAGCGCCCTGGACTGTGGTCCAGCCCTCACTCCCAGTTTTCACGCCAATGGGAAAGACGGCGGAAAGGAGCTTAGTGCCGGTTGATAAGGTTGTCGAGTTGGACTTAGATTCTGGCTTGGCAGAAGATTTGGACGGGGAAGATGATTTGGTCGTCGACTTGGGTGCGGCTGCTGCGTCATTGGAATTGCCCGACGAGGTCTTGTTGGGGCAGGAGCGGCGGAGACGCTGATGCGGTGTGGGTAAAGCATTGACAAGTGAAGCAAATATGATGAAGAAAGCGACGAGCGTCTTGAACATGAACATTGCGATTACCGACTGGCGATATAATTGAGAAGTAATGACAGGTGAGGGTGGTCAATAATAATCCCAGAAAGAAAAGAGGGACACGGGTAGTCTACAGACGACTCAGAAAGAAAGAGGAGGGAACGGAAATAGCGAGAGAAAGTGGAGATCACTCCGCCACATCAATGATCTTAAATTCAACAGGCATGACCGGATATGGGTTACCGGTAACCCCTCTTTGGTGAACAAAGCTGCCGGATCGGGTCATCCGTGCTTTTGTTCGTTGTCTCTTGTGTTTTCCCATTGTTCTACACACACCAAAATCGCAACTAGACCCAACCTGTACATACCATGGCCTTGTCACAATTCTGCACTTGCAAGGTGCATCGCTCTCAGTTACTTCTGGGCCAAGAACGTTGCCATACCAACTTCTCGTTGCCGTCATCGGGAGCCCCAAAAGTGTTCTTTTTCTCGAGCACGTGGTAGCCGTGGCATGTGGCAGATATGGAAGCGGCAAGTAGTGAAGGCAGGTGCATGGCTGTAGAGTTGAATTATTAGAGGAAGATCTCAACCTGGAACAAGCAGATGCTGCACGGCACCAGTGATTAATTGGTGATTAATATCATTGTTCTGAGGTACAAAAACGCCTTCTCGAGAGTGTAATTATATTGTACGAAAGAGAGCAAGGCACACGGAGGCATTTTCTGACAGCAGTAATTTTGGTCGCACAGGTTACTTTTACGAGA
Source organism: Piloderma croceum F 1598 (assembly GCA_000827315.1). Lineage (NCBI taxonomy): Eukaryota > Fungi > Basidiomycota > Agaricomycetes > Atheliales > Atheliaceae > Piloderma > Piloderma croceum. Next base: position 287,422 of record KN832979.1, read on the forward strand.
AAAAGACGATCCTGCCACTTGGCGTCAGCATGGCTTCTCAAGATCTCAACAAGTTCTCAGCACATTCTGGCCATTTCGACACTCACAATTGTTCTTTGCATTTTTCACTGCCATGGCAGCTGGTCGTTAAGTTTGCTCATGCTGCCGCGGCATGCACGTTCTGCACGTGTCCAGGTCTCCAACATGGTCCGAAGACTCAGAGTTGTGGATCGTCGTTGGAGACGGTTGGACTCAAGCTTAATTATTAATTGTTCGTAGTTGCGCTCGGGAAACCTTCCTTCCCATCGAAACCTATGCACCCAAGACTCGTTATTGCTCATCATTTATATACATACCTCTGAATTGCTGCATTGAACCACTTGACGACTCGAATCTACCTCCGGCGAGTCCTGGCGAGTCGAACACGAAACTTATTCTGAATTGACTTCCTGAGGATGTTTCTAATCACGTTATACGTTAACGATCGGCCGCCCTCGTCGGCGCTTAATTTGCCCAGCTGTACCTGCCAACATCATTGTCAATGGCTGATCATACCCATACCCACTCGCACGGAAATTTGCATGGAAGTCTCGTAGCATCTCACTCTCACTCGCATGGGCACGACTATGCCGCAGCTAACAAGGCGCATTTCGATGATGCTGCGGCCGCAAAGTACGACAACCGACAAGATGCCGTTGAATTAACACGCAGACAGAGTAATGCGATGATCAAAGCTTATCCCTTCAATGAGTCGGAAACTACCGTTATGGACTTTGCTTGTGGTCCAGGTGAGTGGCCAAAGTCTTGCATGGTTTCGATCGAAACCGAAATGAATCATGCCATTTGGAAGGCCTGATCTCCAGGGGACTGGCTCCTTACGCAAAGAAAATCGTAGGCGTCGATATCAGTGAAGCTATGGTCGTGCACAGTCTCTCCTGAGCACGCATGCAAATAATAATAATTGTTTCGTTCACTCAATTACAGGTCAAGCAATACAACCTACGTGTCGAAAACCAAGGAATACCACCTGAAGAAATGCAAGCCGTCTGCGCTGAGCTCAAAGGCACTGCAGAGGAACTTGATGGACTCAAATTTGACGTCGTTGTTGTGAGATCATCATCCGGCTGTATGATTTGTTTTAAACGTATATTCCACACAGTGCGCGAATGCATACCACCACTTCGATTCAATTGAATCCGTGACCCGCACCCTCGCGTTCTTTCTGAAACCTGGTGGGTCCCTGCTGGTTTCAGACATCCTGAAGCCATCCGATGGCGTATCTACGCTCAAAGCGATTCCTCGCGATATCGTTGCACACCAAGAAGGCTTCGAGGATGCTGACATTCGAAAAGCGTTTGACGCCGCTGGTCTGCATCTTGCAACTTTCCATAAAGTGACTTCTGCGAAGAGGGATGGTCAAGAGATAGATTTTTTCTTGGCTAAAGGTGTGAAATCACTTTGATTGGTAGAAATACAAATATTGTATGGATGCTGGATCTGCTCAACTAATGTACATAATTGTTATCTGAGGGATAAGCTCCCTCCAAACTTCTTCCTTGCGACAAGGTCGACCTGCTCCTTGACATGCCTAAAGGCTTTCCACCAGGCTTTTCCGACCGGTAGATTTGACCCACTTCCTCCGCTCTCCGCATCCACTCCATCTTCGCCAACCTCGTGCTCCCACATCCCCCAGTATCTTCTGATTAGCATTAACCACCATTTCAGCACCGCCACAGACTTTTCCATTCCCGTGTCAGTAGATCGCGAGCTATCGGCGCTCTGTACGAGGAACTTTGCAAAAAAATCGATATCCTTCTGGTACGGCGGGTGCTGTTGATAAGTCTCGACCCAAGACTGTATCACCTTCTGGACGTCCTCTGTTTCTGTGAATGACAGTCGTTCACCTTTTTGCCCTCCCGGACGCTTTATACCAACGGGCTCGAGGTAATTAGCTTTCGGAGGCGGTTTCTTTGGATATAGCGACGGCGAACGCGATCTCCGATATGTGGCTTTGATCTCAATACGTTCACGGTTCGCCTCTGTGACCAAGGCAGCTATACCTCCAGATTTCTTAGCCTGGCGAGCGAGGGATAATTGTTCGCGATACATATCTTCAGGAAGGAGTGCAAAGACTTCGGGGTCGATGTCAAGTTCCCGAAGTTCGTCATCAGTGATCGAAATGCCACTCCGCCGGAAGATATTATGTTTTTTAGGTGATATAGTAGATCTGGCCTTAGGCGCGAGTTGTTGGGTGATCCGCTTGACATTCGTTCCTTTGATTGTGATTTTTGGGAACATATCTCTAGGTTCAGGCCGACGCGCCGGATTCCCTAGGGAGACGGACTCCGGAGGGTCCAAACGGCGCTTGTACTCAGCTTCGAGCTCCTTGCGAACATCATCAGGAAGTGCGTCGAACACCTCCATGTCAACCTGCGAAAACGACGGGAGCTCAGTCCTAGGGTCCTGGGCTCTTGAAAGCCCATGTCCATCCACGGTGTGCGAAACATCAACGATGTCATCGGATGGTGGTTGTACCACGACCTGAAAAATATCCCGGTCTTTTGTATCATTTCGCGAAGAACATGCATCATGTTCAGATTTGGTGGGGGTCTCGAGCCGTTTGAACGGCAACTGCGCCTGACCGGCATCAGGATTCCCGGGAGTAGAACTACTCTCCAGCTTCTGGATCTGTATGCCAATGCCACGAAGGTCTTTGGGGTCAAAATTAAAGGACTTTAGAAGCCTCCAAGCGTGATCACCGATGACTTTATCGTCGCTGGTTGCCTGACCTCCCGATGTCGCTAAAGGCGTCTGTTTGTTGAACATATCACAAGCACCATGGCCCAAAAACTGGCAGAAATTGTTCAGCAAAGCACTAAACGAAAAGGAAATACAAACCTTCGGCGGCTCAACAGGTGAGTTGACATCCCGCTTCATAATTTTCAAAGTCAACGACCGTCCACGCATTTCAACAGCATCCAAGCGGCGAGCCACTTCTGCAGCCATTTGACGGATGAATCCCTCGGCTTGCTCGTTGTTCTCAAATCGTATACCATACTGTTTGCAAGGTGAATGAGCCAAGATGGCAGGAGTATGCTATGGAGACGCACATTAATCTCACACGAAACAGACTTCCTCGGTTTATCGGATTCAAGCTTGTGCTCATCGATGCCCCGTATGGCCTTGTACAATGTCTCTCCGGTGCCCTTGCCGAGAGTATCGCACAAGGTAGACTTACTTTTCTTCGCTAATTCGCCAAGAATTGTCACTCCAAGCTTCTCTTCGGCTTTGTTGTGAGTAGCCCAGCCAAAGCCCCATAGATCCATGATTTCTAATGGTGCCATGAACTCAGCCACATCATCGTGAACAAGATGATAAGAGCCAGCCGGTTTCGCACGTCGGGTGGCCAGTCGTGCCAGCATAATGTTATGTGCGATACCTATGCTAACTATAATACAAAATGACCACATTCAGTCTCCCGCAGCAATAAAATGAGCAAACAGCTCACCTTCGCAACCTGTGGCCCTCTTGACTTCTGATCTAATCATTTCTGCAAACTCCTTGGCAGGATCTGGGTTGGAAGGGTGCTTTGCGGTGAGCTGGGCAACGCTAGTCGTGACATCGACTAAAGCTTCATCAACGGAGACAGCCTGTAAGTCATCTGCATGGGACATCAAGATGGTATAGAACTGAAGAGAGAATCGTTTGTATCTGAGCCAAGTCAGCTGCGTGCATACACAAAACACACATTCATCATCACCTTTCAAACTCGTATGGAATGGTCATTATGGAGGGGCACAACTTGCGCGCCTGCTGGAGGCTGTTCAGGTACGTCAGTCTGGGAATGCACTGACAGCAAGTCAATGATTTCCGCACCTCATCCCATTTTTTATCCCAAACTTCCTCGCCTCATAGCTGGAGCTCGCGATCTCACTCGTACTCGAACTTCCACCCTGATCGCCCTGAGAGTGACAAACCACAACAGGCTTGCCACGTAAATGTGGCCTATCCACCAATCCAGCCGAAACGAAGAAAGAGTCGAAGTCACAGTGCATAATAACCTTCTCTTCTGCCTCCGCTTTCTGCTTCCCCTTTGCTTTCGGGGATTTCATGTTTAGTTCGGTCCTTCTCATGCTAACGCCATCCTCCATGCGGTCGTCGAGATTGCTTTCCGCATCAACCTTGATCACTTCAGCTACGCCATTCTCTACGCGGTCCTGTGCTTCCGAAACCAGATTCTTCAGTTCCGCCTTCCAAGTGGCTAAGTGATGTAGCCGTGAGTTCTTATAGTACCCTTCGATGAAGTCTGGTGCGACAGATGTATGCGCCGAACGCCACTCGGGATTCGCCATGACGCGTTGAGCCGCTGGGTTAGATTTGTCTGCAGCATAGCCTGGAATGCGGGCAGCTTGCTCCTTCGTAGCAGGATCAGTCATATATATAGTGTGATATTTAGAACGAGATCGTTTCGGCCCTGTAAGTAAATTCAGAGCAGACTGTGCGGACTCCATCTCCTGATGGACCGGCACTTCTATACTGGCATCGGGCGTATTCAGAGTGTTTGTGCCTGCTTTAGGTTTATCTGCTGGACTATCGTCCGACGGAGGGTTCGTAGGTGTCCGTGACTTAGTTTGAGAAACGAAACCATCAAAGAGCGACTTCTGGGTTCTCTTTGTTCCTTGGATTTCATCTGCTCTATCATCAGGTCGGAAGATAAAATCTTTCCAAGGGAGCAGGGCGCCCGCCTCGACACTCTTGACGAGCCAGTCGGGCGTGACGATCTCCAGCACGGGAGTGAGCATTGAATCGAGCCAAATGCAGCTTGTGATAGATGTACCTTCATATGTTTCCAGTCCTGAATTTTGGCAGGAGTCAGAGAACAAGTGATGATGTGGGTTCTACGAAAAATAAAAGATCAGTGCGGTGGCTTGGTAGATATCTAAGAAACATACACAATTGCTTTTCTATCCAAGTACGCGTGAAAAGTGCCCCCGTGTTTTACAATGAGCTGACGTAGGTCCTGGACTGAGGGTTGCGTCCACCCATCAATCTGTCGCACGCACGTATTTCAGCCGCTCAGGGCACCAACTCCTGAAGCGTAAACACGCACATATATAGCGATACCCTGGAATATCCTACTCTTCTCTGACGACTTATCATCCGTATCATCCATTTGGGCGTTCTGGATTTGCAATTTCGCGCGTTTTCGACGCATATACTGACCGAACCCCCCGAAGGCTGAAGCTCCGTATGTTTCCTCGTCCTCGTCGGAAAGACCCTGACGTTGCTCTAAGGGAATGACGTGGTGAAAACTCAGTGTTTCATCTAGATCCTCCACCATGGAGTGAGAACGCTTGAGGGTATGTTGAGTCCGTATTAGGTCGGGATAGTCCTCGGGATTCAAAGCGGCATCAAGTTGTGAAACATCCTCGGCGTCGCCTGGAAGAACTGCATTCTGAAGAGCTTCATTAAAGGCCGGGTCTTCCGGCTCAAAGTAATCAGACGATGTGCTGCCAGCAGTAGCCAACGGTTCGCCCATTCCTAAGAGATGGGCGTTTGAGTCGAAGTCCCGCACGCGACCGCCTTCCCGTTTTAGACATCCTTAAAGGCTCCGACGTTGAGCATTCAAGACGCATATGATATCGCTCGTAGAGACTAGAGTATCAAAAATATAGATGATGAAGTGTACATACAACAACGCAAAGGTTCGAAACATTAGGAGCCCGTGCAAAACATCAGACAGCAACAGATACAGACAGGTCTCGAGTCGTGAGGAACGGAATAGGTTAGAAAACACTGATACATGAGGTCACTAAAGTGACTCTATAAATTTAGTCCCAGTATGCGATGTCCGTGTAGATATAGAGCCACCAGAGTTTGTTGAGAAATGACGTTCACCAGGAGGGTGGATGTCATCTATTGAATCAGCTGCATACGGTTCGGGTGACCCGCTAAGCACACGTGCAGTAGACGACAGCGCTAGCGAGGATGCCGAAGACGGTGAAGGAGAGTCTGTCGACCGAAGCCTCGTAACAGCCGTGCGTAATGGAGGTGGTGTCGACGAAGGCGTATACGGGTTGTACAGACGGACGCTCGAAGTGGAATCTGTTTGTGAGTATGGCGTTTGTGGAGGGCGGAACGGAGGGTCAATGGGACCGTCATCCCGTGCTGTCGATCTGTCCGCAAGCTTGATGCTGTGGACTTCTTCGACATCCCCCTGCTTCTGCAGTCCAGATATGGACCGCGGTTGGACCTCATTCTCTGACTCGTCTTCTGATCCTGCTTGTATCCACCCTTTTCCACTCTTACCACCCTTCTTCGACCTCTTTTTTTCGTCAGCTGTTGCACCTATTCCAAACATGCAGCCAACTTTTCGGGCCAGTGATACAGGTGGGATGGAGGAGGAGGAATATGTAAACGAGGAAGACTCTGCCTGTGTTTGTTCGCGGCGCCGCTGACTTAACTGTCGGCGGACGGCACGTTCTTCATCCGAGGGGGAGTGGTCACGGAGCAGAATGAAAACAGCGGTACATAAGCCCACTATGAGCACACTCAGGCACACTATTAGTGCAATAAAACCTGTTGTTCAAATCAAGGAGTCAATAGGGCGTTTGCAGGGAATAGCAATTGATGAAATAGAAAAAGGCGAGATATGGTTGATGGCAAGGACGACGAAGTACCGATTGACTCACCCGCTGATGACCCATTGATTTTGGGCAGCTCACGTCCTGCAAGTATCATATTGGTTCTTGGTCTGCTTTGTTAAGGCGGTGGAAGACGCAAAGAAACCTTCGGCCTTCGATTTTGCCAAGTTTTTATGTCGTCTGAGGTTAGCAGACTATGTGTGGGGAGCAAACACTGCGTCGAGGATAAAGTACAATTTCAAGAACCCTGTGCTATGATACGATCAGAAGCAACAAGGTCCCAACAGTCCCAAGATCCAGTTGAGTTTGTTGGTGTCTTAGAATTACCCGGCCAATAGAGTGTAATGAAGATGGTTCCGACGAAGATGGTGAAAAATGCAGAACGACGTGAGGCAGCTACATAAGTATGGAAGGAGCTAACCACATGTCATGAGTAACAATGATGAGAAGTCACGAGTGTGACGTAAGTAACTCCTTCCGAACAATTAACCGTCACTGTCTCAGAGTCATCATCCATCACTTGGGCAACAATTATCATGCATAGCCTGCTCGACGATTTTTGTTTGTGGACACTCATTGTACTTGTGGTATCAGCGATTTGACCATTGTGCCGAATCGATTTGATAACCTTATTCTTCCATAGCACACGAGGCGCGTCCTTGTCTAGAAACGATCGGCAACATGCATCAAGGTGAGGCTCGAGCTAGGCCTGCGTTAACTCTCGACATCCGACCCCCTCGACGACCACCCAGTCGCGCATAATACCACCCGTGGGACGTATACGCTCTGCGCTCCTTCCAGCATGACCATCTTTCTATGATTCATTGCCTTATTCTTCCAATTATCTCTCGCCAAAACCACAACAAACATCGAGTCAATTGATGTCATGCAAGTGGGCTATGTCACCCACGCTATATGAACATTTACGCGGCCGTGGCGCTAAGCAGTCAAAGTATTACATATAATCAACTGTATCCTTGGCATGGATGACGAAATGATCATATGCACTATTCGATGTGACCGACGTTATTCACCTCGACTTCACGCTGCTTTCGAGCTGTGACAATCCGATGGAATCCCTCTTCAACCTTGCGGGCCATGTACGCCCTCCGTCTCATCCAAAATATTTGTCAGTGCTAAGTACGGCGGGCTAAAACATTTCAGGTGTGCCATAGATGTGCTCTGCTTCGTGCTTTATTCACTTAGCAGTCGATGCTTTGCAGGCCATCCCCCGACCGATTCTTGGGCGTATCGATATGCCATGATGCGGTTGTCATCCATGCTCCCATCTGGAGTTCAAATCTCATTAGCAATGTACAGACACTACCCGGACTGGATATAGCCTAAGTGCAGCCTCTTACAACTTGCCTTAACCCAGACGCCACTCCCCTCCGCCATCGTCTGACCTGTGGCCTATCACATATTTTCGAGGTGACCTATAACTTGTTTCGATGATCTGTAATCACGGAGAAGGTGTGCATTTGCACGGAGCTACCACATAACTTGTATCAGTCAACGGTATCGACTCGTCATTTCATTATATATTCAACCTAATCTGTTCAGTGACATGGGTGTTTTCAGAGGCCTCAATACCTAATGGGGGACGACCAGGATCTATGCGTTGCTGATATTTTTGTTCGCAATTGTGGTTCGAATGTCAATATAAGGGCTGTGAGGGACACGCTATCCGGAGACCAAGTTGTAGTATGCTCTGCCTTACGGCATGAAGGAACGAGGCGCGATGGGTCCGAGGGAGCGGTCAGATCAGTTTCCGAATGAAGAATTCACTAGAATTCATGGGCGTTCCCATAATGGGAGTGATCGATTGTCATCACTCATATTGTGGACTGTCCATGTCAGTGTCTGGGGGAGGCTAGGGCGTTCCCCATAACAAGATTTTCTCGGATGCATCCGTCGGCAACTCGGGTTAAATCATAACCGAACCTAGCATCGATGCCACTATCATGATGGTTAGGATTCTTACAATTTCGTCCTCTATGAGAGATCAGCGCCTTTCACATTTCACGACTTCACTGTCTTGACGGAGCGCCCATCAACTTCCAACACGCACACGCCTCAAGTCTTGCTTCTATCTTGGCCCACCTTATAAGATGCAGACATTTTGGGTTCGGCGACGTCGACCCGTTCCTCACCACATTGTTGCGGTTCGACCAGAATGGATCCAAATACCTCTACACAAGAGATTTCCGCGTTCCCGGCAGTGCTGCCAATGAAAGCTGCCCTACATTTTGATAATGCTGTAGGTTTCGGAGAATGGCGTCTGTTGATGTCGACTCGCGCGACCCGGGACCTCCGCCATGCACGCAGGACAAATAAGGGCACATTCAGAATCATTGTGAACAAGATGAAGTCTGTAGTTCATCCTGGCGGAGTCGCGTTCTGACCTTGTCGTTGCAGGGAACTGTCTCACGGCCACTTCACAGAGGCTAACCAGAAGCAGCTGAACAGGCAGGGTGGGGGCATACCCGTCTATCGGGCCAGGTTGCCCGGAGATCAACGTCTTGTAGTACGTTATTCATATCATCGAGCGTCCAGAGTCATCTTCATCTTGTGCTTCTTTCAGTATCAGGTAGACTGCATTCCCGAATATGATGACAGCGTGAGTGCTCTTTCCCATGCTTTGAATCGCGATTCTGATTGCGTTTGGCTAGGCGGAACACCAAGGTTGGGCATGCTGAGGGATATGGAACATCGAGTGGCGGCCCGCTGACCATTAGTCACAGTCCTCCGAATTTTCGGGATATACACGCTTGCACAACTTGATAGTCGATTGTGGGACTCGGTCGCAAGTCAATTCATGAGGAAGGATAAGGAATATCGACAACAGTTAGCAATTAACACCTTTGCCTGTTCACTTCCGCGGTCATTTATACTTTGTTTTATTGCAGCTGTGATTTTCGAAACCCGGTATCTCACCTCAGAGATAAATTCTTCAAACCTGGATCATTTCCAGAATCTGGACCCACAGATGTCGATTTGGGGCCCTCTGTGCTCGACCTTTCGCATGATGACAGGGACGAGGTAAGATCTATCCTCGTGATCAGTGCAATTTGAATAACATGCCGCCTATAGCTACACACTTTGACGTAAGCATTCTACTATCCAATTAGTTAATCGTCATCTTATCGTGGTTCCAAAAGACTGGACAAATTCGTTGCGTTCTCACAGGCTTTTCTCAATAGTACGTGTCGACCATTTTCTGCCTGATCTGCCCAGTTGGCTGACGGTATCGCAGGTATCATAGCGGATCAAGATATCAATCATGTCTTTTCCGTAACGTGAGTGAAGTATGTTATGTTTGTAGTGTTTGCCTATCGCGCGCCCTCTACAGACCTCAGGAGCAGGAGATCATAGAGCACGATTCCTCCTGCTATGTCCTCGGGCGAAGTGGCACCGGGTGAGTGGTGGAGAGACATTTCTAACAAGGCTGAGCAGATGGATTTTTTTCGTAGGAAAACCACTACCATGCTATTCAAAATGTTAAGAATCGAAGCTTGTGCTTCGCAAGCTGGTTTGACCAAACCACGACAACTTTTTGTCACGCAGGTATTCTGCACTTGTCTCTCAAGTCTCCGTGCATTCCTGATGTAAAACACAGTCTCGCGTGCTCGCGGGAAAGGTCGAGGAGTACTTTTTGAAGCTGATGGAGTCTCTGGTGATGGGCTCCCATTCGCTTCAGGAACTTGCGGTTATTGTGAAGAACAAGCCAGTGCGACAGGATGATGATGGTCTTATTGATGTTGATGACGAAGAGAATTGGCGGGACGATCTCCCCAAGCAGTTCAGTCTCCTTGAAGAGAAACATTTTCCGCTCTTCATCACCTACGATAAGGTGTGTTAATTACGAACGGCCAGGTCACATCTGATGAAACAATTTTTTTTGTCGAACAGCTTTGCAAATTACTCGAAGCCGACCTTGTTCAAAGAGGAGGTCAACAGCAACGAGGATCCATGATGTCTTATGACACTTTCCACCAGGTCTATTGGTCTCATTTTCCTCAGTCACTCATAAAAGGCCTAGGTACGTTCAGCATCGCATATCCGATCTGATTTTCGTTGGTGACCCCTCAGTCTTCCAGACCCTTCATTAGTATTCAGCGAGTTTATGGGAGTCATCAAGGGATCTGAACAGGCTTTAGATTGTGCCGAGCGTTGCCTTGATCGTCTCAGCTACGAGGATCTCAGCCATCGCTCCCAGTCAACTTTTGCCGGCCAACGCAGTCAAATATATTCCATCTTCCAGTCATTTCTCAAGGAGAAGCGCGAGAGAAATCACTATGATTCGGCGGATAGGCAAGTCTCAGGTACACCCGGTCGAGATATGCCTAATGTAATGCCTTTCAAGGACGCATTGGATTTTAACAGATATGCTTAACCACGGGGTGCCTGGAAAGATCGACTACCTGTGCGCATAACCTGCTTCTCGAGCTTCAAACTAAGGGTTTATCTTGATTTTTTAGATATGTTGATGAAGTTCAAGATAATCTTCTCATCGACGCATGGCGTAAGTTTGGGCAACGGAGACTGGTCATAGGATTACACTAACATTTTGTTAGTTCTTCGGTCATTGTGTAGAAATCGACATGGCTTGTTTTGGGCTGGTGACACAGCACAGACGATATCCATAGGAAGCTCATTCAGATTCAATGATCTGAAGGCATTTCTTTTTCGAATGGAGGTCTGTTTGTGGAAAATCTGGGGCTCTGTTCCTGACCGACAGTGACACTTAAAACAGGAAAGGAATACTCCAGGCGGCGTCTCATCGCAACCCCGATTTTTTCAGCTCGCAGTAAATTACCGCTCTCATGAAGGCATTGTCGCCTGTGCCCATTCTGTTGTGAAACTCATCTCTCAGTTCTGGCCATATGCTATTGATATCATTGCTGAAGAAAAGGGCATTCTGGACCGCCCCGACTTGAAACCGATTTTCGTTGATGACTGGGATTTTAGACATGAACAGTTCTCCTCTGACACTTCGTAAGTTTCGGTCATTGTGGTTAGACAGTTCTATGCTAACCGCAGATTCAGAGGTGATCGTATTGAGTTTGGCGCCAAACAGTGTTTGTGGTATTCTGATTTGATTGATCATTGGGAGCCGCTCAGTTTTGTCTACAGGCATTCTGGTTCGCAACGCCGCTGCGCGAGGCCAGCTCCAAGCAGAGTTTCCAAAAATCGGGATGATTCTGTGAATTTATTCCAATTCTTGTTAAATGTAAAGGCTGACGGCTTCTTAAGGACTTTATATGAGAGCAAGGGTTTGGAATTCGATGATGTAATGCCCCGCGATCACAATACCCGTCCATGTACTGACCTGGGACAAAGGTCTTACTGTACAACTTTTTTGAAGATTCAACTGTCAGTTTGGCTCAGTGGCGGGTTGTCCTGAATGCCCTGGAGTCAGCTCCAGCTCCCAGCTTCAGCGAAACACGGCATGCCGGCATTTGTAGCGAGGTGTGTGTTTCCTTACTGTTGTCCTATTCATGTTTGACGAAAGGATAGTTGAAATTTTTGTATGTCGCAATCACAAGAGCGAGGAAAAAGTTGTGGATTGCTGATAGCTCAGAGAAGAGTGAACCTATGCGGGTTGGTTTTAAGTACTTTTTACAGCATGCTCCCCATGATACAATGACTTTCCTTCAAGGTCCTCTGGTTAAGCAAAGGCCAGATCATCGCTGCTAACTCGAATGCTGAATTGCCACGTTTTGCTGCTGTCTCATCGCAGCAAGAATGGGCATCTACTGGGGAAGATCTTTTCAAGAACAAACGGTATTTGCAAGCGATGCATTGCTTCGAAAAAGCTGGTATGCATTCGGAATTTGCAGTGGCTGAGGCCTATTCTCTTCGACAAACCGCTCGGACGCTGCCCGTAGGATCAACAGAACATGGAAAGGCCTTGCTTCGCGCTGCAAATGCTTTTCTTCACTGTGCCGGAGAAGCCACAAAGGAGAAGGGCGGACGAGTCTACTATCGGAATGCTGCAGTTTGTTATGTCGAGAAAGGAGACATTCGACAAGCTGCCAAGGCATTCTATGATGCGAAGGAATATGCCCTTGCTGCTGAGCAGTATGGAAATGCCGAGCTGTTTGACGATGTCACCCGAATCATTCGCTGTCATCAAAACGAGATGGAACCGGAAGTAGTCCAAAAGCTAAAGGTCGTATCTTGCACGTTCTATCTCAAGGAACTTAAGCTTGAGTAAGATAACTTACCTGTTTCCGACGAGACTCTTATGCACCATACATTTACTCAGGCAGGCTACAGCGCTCTTTTCTTCCAAAAAAGAAGCAATCGAATTTACAGTAGCATTTGGCCTTCACGACGCCTACGCCATACTCCTCGAGAGAGAAGGCGATTTCGCTGGGGCTGGTGAGGTCCATCTCCGCGCAGGCGGGACGGTGAAAGCAGTGGAGATGTTCCTAAAGAAACCTGATCACCAAGGCTGCTCACAAAGGGCAGGTAACGCCCTCTTGCTAGGACTGTGGACACGTCTATCGTTCGGAGTCTCTCCCGATATCTTGAACAAGGAACTGGGGCAATTACTCAAGGCCGCAGCTTGCGTGAACCGTGAATTCCTGGAGCCACAGGATCTAAATGAAGTACGTCCGTAGTTGCATAATTAATAATATATCTTTAACCCACCACAGATAAAAATGTTTGAGGCAATATGCTCGAAAGATTCCGAGGAACTTCGGCGCTTAGGCTGCCTTTTCAACCAGTCCGGGAACAAGCCAGCGGCATTTCTTTGCCTTGACCGTGTCTTCGTGGCTGGCTCCCAATTTCAAGGGCTGACCGTCCACACCCTGTCAACATGCCTTGAAGTATTTTCCACCTATGCCGAACTTCTTCACTACTATGCCTTCCTTCCTAACCCGTGCGACAACGATATGGTACAGAAATTATTCGCTTTCAAGGTTTCGGGAGGCGGCAAGTTTTCAATTACCACGGGAACCTTCATTCACCGTGCGATTGGGGGGAGCGACACACCACGGGAGATTCTCGTGGTTGTACTTCAGCGGTCTCTCCGGGAGCGTTTTCGACGTGTGGTCCTGCAAGAAAACGGCGCGTTCCTGGCGACAAAATCTATTTCTCCGTGCCTCGCTGCTTTGGCCGGCACGTGCATCAAGCTGGACTGTAATGGAAGCCATGTCGACAAAGACATATTAAGTCAGGATTGGTATAACACACTGGTACGCGTTCACCTGCAGCAAGTCATGATACTTCATATGGTGGATCAAATCGAGCCAGAATCAAAGCAGCGGGCTCGGCAGAGGCATGTGGAACTCCACAAACGGGTCAATGGAAATTAATTGGTTTTTGACAGACTCTTGGTTGAGCGACTCTACAAGGCACTCAACCCTGGTTTCTATCTTCTCGGTTCCGCTTCCAATGTGGTGCCGTCTCGCATACCTGAGACAAAGGATGCTTTCGTTGTTGTCATCCAATGGGCTAGGGATCTCATCCACGCAATCGACCCTTACGAGACGCCAACATTCCTAACGACGTTCTTGCGAGCCGCGAGTCTTCACTTTGCTCTCGATAGGCAGGGTGCAATTCTCTCTATGCACTATGCCCCGTGCGTGACACATGCGAAACCTCCACCACTCCTGGTCCGAGAACCCCCCCGCAGGAAATATGTCGTGCATGACGTCCTGGATGTTTTTCGTGACATCTCGTCATCGTCCTTATCATCAGGTGTTCTGTTCGTCAGGTGAGCATTGTATCATTAAATATTCAAGACCGATGATCGAGTTTTTTCTTAGGCATGTCGTGCAGGAGAGACCCCGCATTGATATCAGCGTCCTTTGCGACTTCGCTGAAAATCTATGTGCTTCCCTTGTGATATTCGAGCGATTTCAACGCACGTCTACCCCTCATAATGTGACGTTACCGAGAAGTTGGCTTTTGTCTTGGCCAAAATTTATCGGAACTGCCAACAGCACAAACACAGAGCCCTACACAATATTCGTGGATTCAATGGTGGCTCTATTGCGCCAGGTTCAAACAGGACTACAGGCTGGTCAGTGTGGTTTAACATTGCGAATGAGACCTCTCCGACTAACCCCTTGTCATCCAGATTATCTTTGTTTGGATAATAATATTCTTCACGACATCACCACTATGGCCGACAATGTCACAAATGTCTTCCTTGCTCGGATGTAAGTGTGAGTTCTGAATTCGTTACGGCAAACACTCACGGTCGTTTTTTTACAGCTGCAGGGTCTTATGTCTATGTGGGTTCATTTGTTCTGCAAACCAATGGATGACACAATATTGACAGTCCTACCAAGTTGGATACAATATACAGGACGGTATGCTTAGAGATAGGATCCGCGACGGGATTAGATTTTTGAAGATAAGCGACTGCAACCCGTCGTTCTTGTGCTGCAGGTAGAACAGTTTTTACGTCGTCTACCTCACCATATTCATTTCATGTCTCTTCTAGATACGCCGAAGCTAACACTTGGGGCGATCTTCTCAGCGCAGTGCAAGAGTCCACAAATGAATCTCCGATGGATGAGTTAGTCTGCTTGTATCACAAAGACAAGATGCAAGGTCCTTTGCCTCCTATTTGCCGGGTTCGCCTGGTCCCCTTCCAGACCACAGAAGAAATCCCCAATCTCCTCAGTTACAATTCCCTTGATGCGCTTTCGTTGGGCTTTAGATGGCCGGGACGCGTTACGCCACTAAGACCCACCCAGACACGTTCATCTGACTACCCTGCTGCTCGGAGGCCGAATGCCCACCCGGGGACTCAGACGGAGTTGCGCCACCCCGCTTGGCGTCAGGCTCAGCGTGCAATGAATTTGGGCGGTGGGGAGAATGACATCACACAGTCAAAGGCCGACGACGGTAGTGAAGGGGTCCAAGTTGATAATGCCAAAGATGGAGGTGAGAATGATGCCGAGAAGCTGGAAGTTGATCACCACGTGGAGGAACAGACTGCTCATATAAAGAAAGAACAACTACCTTCATTCTATTGGGCTGACTACGGGAGACTAGTGCATGCTACGGACATCCCTCCGCGGGATGAAATTCAACTTGAGGCTGCCCGCAAAATCTTGTCAGCATACCGTCACAGTCGACATCGCCAAAGCCCGAGAACCCCGTTATTCGTGGACAGGACTCGCTGGTTTCGCCGATGCCTGGCAGTGTCGCAAAAGTCGCACTGGCCACATGAGTATCGCATCGTTTTCCTTGGCCCCCTTCCACATATCCTTCTGTGCCTGACACGAGTCGAGGCATATGCTCGGGAGCTCAAAACGATTTCATTGAAGAAATTGCTGGAGTCAGAAGGCCAGGAACTCGAGGACGCGCGAGTGAATGTGACCCAGGCGAAGTGAGCTTATCTGATCGTTTATGTAGTGCCGCGAGACTCACCTTTTCCGCAGGTGGGTCATAAAAGAAGTACAGCGACTGGAAAAAACCTTGGCGCCAGGAGCCTCAGTCCACAACGAGTGCAACCCGGAACTCCTCAGGGCACCTGTGAAAGAGGTGGAAACTCTCGTGCTCGGATTACCTTGTGCGACAGCACTGACAGAGGATCTTCACCTTGGGATAAAAGGCATTGGCATTGAGGCATCACACGTTCGCGTTGGGGCTAACGGATGGTGTTGAAGATTCTATATATTATGACAGTGGATGTATTGCCGTAACGTGTTGTTTGTGTATTGAGTCGTACATAGTTGATTGATAAATAGCAGGATGTTTCATAGTGTCCGTCAATCTTTCGGCCTTTCCGACCGTCGATGACATTATATTCACATAGGCTAGAAAAGTCGCTGGGACGCTCCAACCCTTCAAGCAAACAATCAGTACACGGCCAGACGCTCGAATGGCCCAAGGTGAAATTGATCCGATTGAGGCTGCGGTTGGGATTAAATAAGGGCTGCGGTTCACAATTTTATGACCATGTGCATATTTGGCACCGTGACTCGAGTCCGCAGTTGAACCTGGCCTCAGGCCTGGACCCATGAAATTTCCAGCCATAGCCAACTCTGTCGCTGCCTCTAGTTCTCCGTGGCACGAACCCCCTAACCTCGCTTGCAAGGAGAACTACGCGGAAGGATTGTGAGATCGGACCTGAGCCGATCGGTGCCTTTGAAGTTAGAGAGACTATATATTACACCTGGGACATAACAGCATTTGTCTCTTTGACGAAATTAGAATACTACCGCGAAAAATAAATAGATTATTGTTATACTTTTGCCTACTGGAGATAACCTAAGCGAGAATTAGATTCCGGAATTAATTATTTGAGGCAGACAAAAGAATAAGCCGTATTCAGAATTTATCCGGAGGATATAATCTAAATCTGGATAACATATTTGTTTAGGGGACATAACTATTGTCAGAATTTGATTGCACCAATTGTTCCGTCAGGTCAACAAAAGTGTTTCCTGTATTTAGATTATTTCTTGATGACAAAATCATTGCCCAGGGCCAAACAATAATTTTGTCATCAAGAAATAATCTAAATACAGGAAAGACTTTTGTTGACCTGACGGAACAATTGGCGCAATCAAATTCTGACAATAGTTATGTCCCTTAAACAAATATGTTATCCAGATTTAGATTATATCCTCCGGATAAATTCTGAATACGGCTTATTCTTTTGTCTGCCTCAAATAATTAATTCCGGAATCTAATTCTCACTTAGGTTATCTCCAGTAGGCAAAAGCATAACAATAATCTATTTATTGTTCGAGGTAGTATTCTAATTTCGTCAAAGGGACAAATGCTGTTATGTCCCAGGTGTTATAAGGAGCCCGATAAGGAATGGCAATAGGCGCGAACCATGTATAACCAATATTATTAGACTTCGGAATGCGATCGAATGCAGCATCATAGCAACAAGACCTGGGGTATGCCCTAGATCCGCTGGATTGGCTCGTTCTAGGCAAATTCCTATGATCCAGCCGCCACAGCTCCAACGACACCGTTGTGCCTGGTGAAATGGAATACTCCCCGAAGGTCCCGCATTTTCTCATGCAGCCTGTGTTGTGTTAGTGTGGACAACGTCTTTTGCCATTGTTCAGGACCAAAGCGAAAACCCAGTCCGCTGGCGTTTTGGCGTGCGCCCAGCCTACCGAACTCACGTGGATCTAATGAGGAAGCCGCAGGCGCCTCACGAGTCTCATGTGGGCTCTTATATAGGACACGTTATGTAAAGACTGAACGGATTCCTAATGCAAAGCTTTTCATTCCCGAGGTGTGCCTCGCACCTGTGTGTGGCCCGATCGAAAGCGACTGCTTTACATTTAGTTATATTGTTTGAGTCACGTAGCTAATACGTCGGTCGTCGCCAGAAATGAGTCTCACTGTCCCTGTGCTTCTTTAAGCTGCAGTTCGAATATAATAGTCATCTGGGAATAATCACTAATAATTAATATAGAAGTTACTGTGTCAGTACGATAACATCGACTACCTCCGCTTTGCAACACCAGACTTGGTGGCAGGTACTATGGACTCTGAAGAAGATGGAAGCACACGGAATGTACTATTTCTTTTTGACGAGAATTTCTTGAGAGCGGTAGCAAAGTTTGAGTGAAAGAGTCGCTTAATTGAAATGTACATTTACAATGAAAAATTTGCGAATTCACTATAGATTTGATAAAGGCCTAGAACGCAATGCCTTGCGTGAAAACGATAGCTTAACCGTCTGACGAGGATTCAATATTAATGTGAGACTCACGATATCATAGTCACTTTTTTTGAGTTTCACGTTTCAAAACAGTTTCCCACTGCCGATCTTCCACCATACATTTCAGATTACTCTTGTTCCATGGGTACCTCATGATCCTATGATGACCGCGACACCGAACGACCTCAAACATGACCCCTTCGTATTCGTGAAGTACGGTTTCTTGCTCGTGCGCTGCAGTGACCATGCCATACAACTCTGACGAGATGGTGGTCACCTCAGACTTTGGAACAAGCTTCGCATTTTCGACCCGAAACATTTTCGCAGGTCTCTGCTCTTTCCCATTCTCTGCCTTTGCAGTCAACTCGACCGTAACCAGGAAAATGTGCGTCTGCGAGTTTTTTGGGTGACGTTTGACTTGAAAGGCATTTGCACATGCCCAAGACAAAATAGGTCGGTGGTGACGGGTCCATGCTAAGAGGGCTGTGGAAGACTCTTGGGCGCTGAGACTGGCAAATAACAATCCAGGGGTGCACTCTACATCTGCATTGAACTTTGCTCTGTTTTCCTGCACTTGCTTGCAAGGTGTCTGTCACAGAGTAGTTATTGACTCGAAGAAATTGACATGGGTCAAAGTTCTAATTGCCTTGTGGACTTTCCAGTCCTTTTTTTGACACTCAGAACTCTGTTAACACATCAAATTCAGCACGCGATGGTTATACAATCATTTGCCCACATACACAGTATCTAAATATAGTGCAATGAACAATGCTTGAATGTCGCTAGGTGGAATTTTATTACTCACTGAGCAGTCTTACAACCTCCGCAGGCGGACAACCTCTTTTCCGATCGCGAGATCATGCAAAAACAGCATACTGTAGATATTTTTCTAGACTCTTTGTCGGTCATATACAAAGGGTACTTGAGATCGGCCATAGATCAATTAAAAGGGCTTATGATGAGCGTGTGTTGGTTGAATGATAAGTCAGCCAAATCCGGAAGAACATGGGCTCACCTTACTGAGGCTAACTCCATTTGTGCTGATAGGGTAGATGGAAAGATTTGGGTCGTCCGTAGCATGTTCGGCTACAAGCAGTCTGAGCTAAAAGCATGTACTGTTTCGTAGAAGAGAATTGGCAATAACAGTGATATCAGTAATGTGCAGCAGCAAGGAAAATGTCCATAACATAGGAGACGTAAAAGGGATACCGCGAGTTTCGTACTTGAAGGGCGCGATGCAAGTGGCGTGCCTCTAAGGTTCCAACCAAGTTTGCTCTCTTCCTATACACAGCATTGGAGACACCACTCAACTTGAAGACGGCTCACGGAAGCCAGAATCCAAACGTGGACAATTGGTTGGAGTGATCGTAGGTGATCGTCCACAGATCTACAGATCTCGCGTGGTTCGGTAACAGATTAGGAGACGATTAGACCATATACAGACGATACTCAAGCTTAAAAGCCGAACGCATATAACACTCGATGTGAAGTCACATACCTTCAGCTTGGTTGTCTTCTCCTGGTGTGGCGTGTCTTCAAAATGCCCAACAAAAAGCGAGAAGTATTTGGTTGGGACCGCGACGAAGACAACGTAGACTTATACGACACGAAGGTGCAGGTCTCCTTTGTGAAGCCAGACGATTATCGTTGACGTCGTTCTTCCTCATAAATGATTTTATGGATGTACTGTTAGAATGGAGGCATAATACTTCCTTCTTTAGTGCATATCGCCACAGAACGTTCCCCAGATGATCTGTTCTCATCTATGAATCATCCATCGAGCAACTCTGGGGATTCCTTGGTTCATCGACGGGAAAAAAAGACGTACCCACGGAAAAGGGATGGTCCAAGGCGTCCCGCGAATTCGTTCATCCTCTTTCGAAAACATTTTATGGAGGAATACCATGGTCCGTATTTGAGCGCAGGGGATATGTCAAAGAGGGCTAGCGAAGCCTGGCACGGTCTCTGCGATGCACAGCATGCGGTTTGGAAAGCTAAGGCGGACGAGGAAAAGGCAGACCATGCGAAGAAACACCCCGACTATCGTTATCGTCCAAAGAAACGCCACCGATCTCCGAAGAAAGACGATGCCTGCAGCAAGCTTCTCGAGGGCAGGGACAACAAGATAGGGTCCGAAGGTCACCGTTCAACTCTGTCGGCCTCATCCATGCCACCCACGAACAAGGCTGAGCAGCATGTTAGCCAGAGTGAACAAACCGACAATATTTCTTCGTCGGCAACGTCTTCGATGGTGCGGCGCCCCCATTCCCGTAGAATGTTCACGGCGAACGATGCTCTGTGGACTCCAGAGTTGGCACCGGTCAATATCAGTAGTAGGCCGGGCCTTGCATACTCGATGTCACCTTCATCATCAGACAGGAATTCGTCGTCACCAAGCGGCAATCAGACTTCGTTTCCGATGCAGAGTGATACCTCGCAATGGTTTGAATATGATATCCTCGACCGACAACCTGTTCCAGAGTTGTCCAACTCGCCATCGACCAATGCATCCTCTCTTCTTGACAGCGACGCGTCAGATCCAGTGAGTGCTCCCCCTAGGACTTGATCCAACACATACATCTGACGTATAACATTCAGAGCTTCGATTTGTTCTGGGGTGACTTCGTCCCTGACGTATCGCACATTAATCGCCAGGAAACATTTATCCCAGAGCTACAATATCAAACGCTGGAGTGTGATCCATCACCCGATTTGTCGCCACTTGCCGCCGTCGCCTCGATGTGGAATGCCACCTCGGAAGTATCGGAGGCAGAAGCTGCATTACAATCGACTTGGACGCATACTACTTCAGCCCCCCAAGATCCGATTTCAGATGACCTCCATGAATTCTTAGCCCGTTTCGCTCTGGAAAGAGACTCGGAGCTCGGGACCAGCTCAGACCAAATATACGCGCCAACTGAAACTTGGGATGCATCCGACAGCGACCGCTGGAAGATCATGTCGAAGCAGGCCACGGAAGAGATTCCAGGTGCATATGATCTTGAGCATGAACACGCACAGCATGCATTCAATGTTCCAAGCCTGAACGGGATGCAAATCTACCGCAACGATCCAGACGTGTATCCCGGTGACGGCAGCTGGCTCATGGCGCAGACTGACACAGATTTGTAGTGTGCGAGCAGAAGGATTTGGGGTGGCGTACAAAATTTGTACTAATAGTGACCAATTCGAATTTTGAACTTGTCTTCTGTTTTGTTTATTTATGTAATTGCTTTGTAACGCCAGAGTGGTTCACCGCTTCATTTTACTCGGGGCATATATCCACACTCCTTCGCAGCTTGTAGCTTGGAAAACTGGCGTGCATTTGGATAGAGGGAGTTGAGAGGGAGAGACATGAAAGAGGCAGAAGGACAAATTAGGACAATTAGATCGAAGTCTACGGCCATGGACAATCCGTCAAGTACCGATAGCCAAGGTCCTTCGACGAGACGAAAGGCGCTTTCCTACCTAACTGCGGTGTCTCATGGCTCGTCACCGTTTATCACAACGTTCCTTCTGATACACCTATCCGCCCCAGTCCTCGCCAACCTTGGAGGTAGTTCGTTGTCATCACAAGTCATGGTAAATGGACCCGATAGACGCATCCACGAAGTTCACTAAGTGTGTTTTCAACAGCTCCTAGGCAGGGAATACTACCAAACGTCGTTTGGAGAGAATTATCTCCTTTTGACACCTTTGATCTTGCATGCTTCGTCAGGTATTGCGAAGCGACTTCTGTCAAGTCATCCTACAACATCGCCCCGTCCAGTATCCAGTATTCTGAGCATCACAGCCTATGGGACACTCATCTTCCTCCCTATTCATTTCGCCATCCACCGACTTTACCCACCGGATCCATCGATGCTTGACTATGAGTTTGTGAAACTAGGTTTACATACATGGCCGGTACGGAGCTGGTTGCTATATGGAGGCCTGGTAGGATGCGTATTATTGCATGCTGCCGAGGGAATAAATATTATAGGGAGTACCTGGGCTGGGCGTGTATGGGCAAGATGGAAAAGCAGGAGATCATGGAGGCTCGCGGTTACCGTTGGTGCCGTACCCATCCTCACGGGCTTGCTCTTTATCTTCCAAGAGCCTATCGTGACACTCCCATCACTCGCTCGGCAGTTTGAGGAAGCCTTCAAGCGGTCATTTATATATCGACTCTAACGAATGACAAGTTGAAGGTTTACAGCGGTCAGAGTTTTAGTGGTACATTCCTAGTTGTTTCGTCATGAGTTTCGTTTCTATCTACATAACCCGAGTCATCAAGAATATCGTGATTGAATTTACTGTTTTCCACGAGAAGTGCGAGATCTCATGCTCATCGTGCGCATGGTCGGGACTGCCCTATCGTCAGTATATATGTATGACCCCAAGAAGTCAACACTCACACATCATGAGCCCCTTGATGTCTTTCACTCTCGACTGTTCGATAGATTTACGCAAGAGCAGAACCCGAATAGATGCCCAAATAAGGAGGAGGACACCGAAGGCACAGGGAATCAACCAGTACAGAGGCGAAAGATGGTAAGAACCTCCGAACACGACGTGCAAGGGTGGGGTGTAAATGATGAATATCCCAAGACAGGCACCAGCCAGAATCCCAAAGAAATTGTATACGTTTCCAACAATGCTCTTGCCGAAGGGGAATGAGAATTTAGCTTTGACGGCGAACACCTGAGGTAAACGTAAGATAATCAGTTTCTAGATTGAACTTCAACCTGATTCAGCCTTACATTGAAACATTGGGTGATAAAGATTGAAAGGTAGACTGTTACATTTTTCTTCAGTTTCACGAATACTTCATAATTGTGTCCGAAGACTAACCTATTGACTGCGCTTGAGCAAAAGCTTCGATTTGACCAGAGGCATCGATAGTCTGACCCCGGCTGTTGATAAAGTCTGGGCTGCCTTTCACGAAGTAACCTGACGAGCGTGTATTTAGGTTTAATTTTGAGCTGGCCGCTATTATATGTGCTGACCTCCAATTGTCTGCGCCCTGCGCAAGTCTTTGGGCGAAAAACCCTTCTTGTAGAATACTACGAAATATGCCACAAGACTGGAGGTATAACGTAATAAGTTGAGGATTACCGATGCAGGAACGCTTGAATGACTTACGCTCCGAGCATTTCTATCATACCAGCTTCCAAGTATGCGTAGCTGAGAAGTTTAGAGTCTACGAGGGTCTCGTCATCGGATGGCTCCAATGCATCCTCCCAAAAATGACGCGTGAAAGGAGATTTGATCTTGGAAGCGATGGTCGAAAGACGACTAGGGTGAAAATGCTCCTGGGACTCGGAGTCTTGAGCTAAAGTTCTGGAACGACGCAGAGCACGTCTCTTGCGGGACAAAATGGACCGATCATTAACTACAAAGTCATGTAAAAGCTTGCACGTAAGTTCAAAAGACGGTTGTATTCACCAGGCTTTCGTGGACTCATTCGCATGAGACCATCGACTGTTTCCGGCTTATCCCACGCAAACGAGAGCTACAAAAGAATTTGGCCTGTTAGTATATATGGCAATCAGATGAATATGCGAAACCTACAGCCACGAAAAGCTCAAAACCAAGATCTACGCAAAGACAAAGTTAATGTACTATCGCATCCGGATGCACAACGACTGACCGATGACCAAAATGAGAATTGCAGGCAGAGGAAGGGGAATAGGCACGACGACGTCTGTCAATGTGGTTAGTGACAATCTGATCGGCAAATTGGAGAGATCGCACAAAGAAGCTGCGGAATGACTTCGGGTGTGCTGTGTGATATCGTATACCTAGTGAATGACAACAGCATGAATTTAATGTCATATGGATAGCGGCATGAGACTCACTGTATCGAACGCTTTAGGTTCACGAATATTTGTCGACCCTCCGCGACACCCTCTGTTAGATATTTAAAAGGGGTGCTTGACTGTGATCTCGTGAATTAACTTACTGACGGTGGAAGCAAAATTGTCGTCTGCAATAAAAGTCCATTCAATTTCGACGTTCAGGATATCTGAAGGAAGGTTGTACCTAACAAAATCATGTTCGCTGCTTCTTTGGATACGTCAGACGCCGACATGTTCATAGAGATTCCCAAGTCTGCCTAGATTAATGTTCAGTATCGATGACATACTCCGATCCACTGGCTCTCTTACCTTTTTCAGAGCAGGAGAGTCGTTCACGCCGTCTCCGGTCACTGAAAGGCAATGAGTTATGAGCAATAATGGCCAAGATAAGTGACTAACCGCCGACAATATGGCCTAATGCTTGTGCGCGCTTGACTAATCCTCGTAATCAGAACATGAATGATTAGGAGCTATTCTGTGACTCACCAATTTCCAGTTTGTGTTGGGGAGATGTTCTTGCAAATACAATTTCCTGTTTGCTGAAGACTGAAATTGCCATTAGAAGAGAGGCAATGCAACAATGAACTTCACGTACTCTGATCCCATTGCCAAGCCTGCAGTCCGTCGATGCTATCTCCGTGAATCACAACGGCATTCACTTCGTCTTCGTAAATTTCTTCAATAGGACGGCCGGTCTTCGCGCTGAGGGACTCCT
This sequence comes from Piloderma croceum F 1598, assembly GCA_000827315.1. Taxonomy (NCBI): domain Eukaryota; kingdom Fungi; phylum Basidiomycota; class Agaricomycetes; order Atheliales; family Atheliaceae; genus Piloderma; species Piloderma croceum. The sequence continues at coordinate 312,262 of KN832979.1, forward strand.
TTGTATCGCTGTCCCCCAGAATGAGATTGATTTTCCTGGCAATGGCTTCCGCGGTTTTGGGATGATCGCCTAGTAATCATAACCGTCAATGAGTTCTGAATTTTAAGCCCTAGTTGTCATTCCATTGCGCACCAGTCACCATCATGACCTTGATTCCTGCAAGTCGTCTGCAATGTAGATGTTAGTGTGTAGTCATTCCGCAACAAATATAATTATGACTGACAGAGTCCCGATAGCCTCTCGAACACCATGCTTAGGAGGGTCTTCCAGAGACACAAGTCCAACGAAACAGTAATCGGTTTCCGGGTAATTTCCGCCACTTCTGGAGAAGGTATGGTCGGCAGGGTATTTTTCCCCAGGAAGGAGAGCTTGGGCACAAGCAATGACGCGATGGCCTCTTGAAGCCATATACTATATCAAGTAACATGCGTAAGGTGTCAAGGAACAGAAAGACGAGAAACCAACATTATATGCATCGTCGTACTCTGTACGGAAGTCATCGGTAATGGCCTCACATACTCCATCTTTAAGGTGTGTAGAACACTTGGCCAGCACGCGCTCGGGCGCTCCTTTAATGTAAGAAGTTAAAAAACCATCAGCGTGAGGTTTTTCGAGCTGTGATGGGGCGTCAGCGGCTGGCACGCAAATTCAGTGACAAGACATAGAAGCTTACTATCACTAGTGCCCATTTATTGGAGGAGTTAAAGGGGACCTCAAAGACCTTGCGGAACTTCTTCTGGTGCTCGTCGTACTGCGGAAGGTACCGACCAGCGAAACGGGTCAAACCTGTCTCAGTGGCATCACCCAGTATTGCTCGTTGGTCAAAAGGCACGTCAGTCTTGTCGAACTTGACTCGGGAGTTGAGAGCGGCAATATCAACCATCTCGCGCATTCCTGAAGCTTCAATCGAAAACGTGGCCGTGTCTTCCTCGTCGTTGTTAGACTAGGATGACGTCGATTCTTAACGTATCGCGTGATGACTGAACATGTGTCACGAACCTGAAAAGCGGAATACATTTTACCGCCACTCCATAAATTTGTGACCGTCATTTGGTTTCGCGTGAGCGTTCCCGTTTTATCTGTTGCTAGAAGGGTGAGCTGAGAACAATATCAGCTTGGGCTTTGGCACTCTTCGAAAGATATAAATGCTTACAGAGCCAAGCGTCTCCACGCCTGTTTGTTAGCAGTCGTATCTTAGTATTTAATCTATTGTAACTAATTTGAAATTTACCTTGCAATGACTTGACGAGAACATTTTGCTTCGCCATCCGCTTTGCAGCAATTGACAATCTGATTGAAGAGTAGTTTAGTCAATAGTTACGGCATGAGAATGGCACGACGTCTTACAGCAGTGTGACAACAGAGGGTAAACCTTCGGGAACAAAAGCGACAAGGATTGAAACGGCAAAAGTTACTGTTGCTGCAGCTTTCCCTTTGTATGCCGTGGTGATACCAACAACGAAGAATATAACGGCAAAAAAGATAGCAATGATAGAGATCATCATCACAAAGTGACCGCTAGATTACGAGTTATGAATCATGCTTATAGAAGTTCAAAGCCTCAGCTTACATTTCAACCGCAAGTGGGCTTTGTGTGCTTTGTTCTCCGCCGGTGAGAGCAGCAATTTGGCCTGAACCATCATCAGTGGAGATCATAAATGATAAGGGGATGCTCACCGATGAGCGTATGATCGCCGGTGCGCACAACCACTGCAAGGAAGAGCATTAAAATCAAGACGCGGTAAATATTCTCGCCGCGTTTATATTACTCACCTCCCCAGCCTTCGCCGTTGACTACCAGTGTAGAATTGAAAACCTACAGCATTGTTGAACAAGAGGTTGGCTCAGAATATAACAAAAAATATCTACCAAGTTTTCGGCCTCGACAGGTCTTGCTTTTGAGCCTTCTGGCAGTGGTAAACGCTCTTGGGGCTCAGATTCTCCCGTCAAACTACTATTATCAACCTTGAGATCTGTTGCTGCAAATATCATGAGGTCAGCAGGTGTCTTGTCTCCAACGCGCTAGAAAGTGAACGGGGGGATTATGAGAGAGAAGTCATTAGAAGACATGAAATAGTACATACAATTAGAACAACGTCTCCCTTGACCAAATCTGCTGCGGCGATAGATGTAATTGTACCATCACGAACTACTCGACATGATGGAGGGATCATCGCTAGAAAGCTCGCAAGAATAGCTTCTGACTTCTGGAGCTGGTAGAACTCGATAAAAGCATTCAAGAAAGCCACTGCGATCAATATTCCACCGAGGTAAGTGTTTTGAAAATTTGCCTGATTAAATAAACAAATTGAGTTCAAGAAATCACCGAGGTCATTACAGCAAAGCTCACCTTGAAGTCGATTCCCAATAGCACATACTCCAATATTCCGGCAATAATCAGGAGAATATTAAACATGGTATTCAGGCAGTCAAAATACTGTATATTTTTTCTTGATTAGAAACAAGCAGACCAAACCTAACTGGACTAACCTTCCGAAGCGCCGACTTTTTCTTTGGAGGGGTGAGAATATTCTGACCGTCGCGAGCAAGCCGAGCTTTTGCGTCTTCAGATGTCAGTCCAGGAGACTGAGCAGGATCCTTGGTATCAAAAGAAGCATTGTGCGCCTGCTTTAGCTCCTCAAACGATAGATGGTGTTCCTGGATATCGACATTGTCAATCTCTGCCTTCGTTTGACCTTTCTTCGCCTTCTGCTCTTCGAGGTGCTCATAGCCTGCTGCAGCGAGTTTGCGGTCTTCCTGAGTCAATTCTCGCTTCATCTCTGGCCCCTTTGGACGTAGTCCACCGACACGTTTGTCTTCGTTGATTGCATTGTCGTCCGGAAAAGCCACAGCACGAGTAGCAATGTTCTCCTCGTCGTTTGATTCCAGTATTGGTTGAGAGACTTTTTCGGTCTCACTGGTGGTGACCATAATGAGGGGTAATCGCCAGTGGGGGGCTATCGCTCAAATTGCGATTGGAGGTATCCACATATATCCAAAAGCTTAACCGTTCCATTTGTCTTATCTGAAAGAACCAAGTTGCATCTTGTGATAATGCAGTAAAGGAGGTCTTAAGCAGCAGCGAACGGCGAAAAGCACTCAATGGCTCCACTGCCACTGAAAGTCTGTCACGTGACCGCAAAGGAACGGAACCAACTAGGAACTTCAACTCAAGCGGCAATTTACTCGGATTGTATTCTCTTACATCAAGTCAGCTCCTCAGGCCTCAGGTCTCATGGCGTGACTCGGAGTTGGTCCGCAAACGGTAGAACAATGGCGTCACTCCACCTCATCTTATCTTGACAGGTTTTCCTAATACCACTTGGAGCGTTCGGTTCACGTATCCTTGTTACCGATTATGGGCTGTCTACGGTCAAATCAATGACATCCCCATCTACCTCGGGAGTCTTCTTCCGTTTCTGACCTGCTACAGTGGATGAATTCGGAGCTGTTAAATCTACAGCCACCGGTGGGTCCGAGGGCGCTGACGCGGCAGGATTCAAAAGAGCTGAACCAGGTTGGCGGGCAGCGTCAACCACAGTTAACCGGAATTGTTGAGATCCATGCAGAGCCTTTGTGACATCGGCGTGTCGATCACCCATGATCTTCCCGATAACCACATCTCCTCCTATTTTCCCCAGGAACATTTTCGCTTCCCCCTGACGGATTAACCACCGCGCGGCCGCTACGATATCCTGGCTCTTGGTCACAACCAACCCATGAGGCGACCCGCTTCGTATAGCTGAGTAAGTCACCAGGTCAGGCGCTGCACGAAGGTATCCTTCCATGTGAGTTCGTCGACTCTACGCGTAGCGGAACGTTTGTTGGCTGCTTGCGGAAAACAAAAACGTGTTGATGGCCCTGCAGTCAACGCAACCGCAACCGATTTTTCGCATCGCCGGTACCCGGGTTTGACGCGGTTTGGCACCAAGGATGTGCTGAAGGTAAGTTCCAATGATAATCCGAAAGAATTCGCCGAAAGGATAGAAAGACATGTCCACTTCCTTTCTCGTCAACACCTGCCGCAGCTCGGAAATCAACGGAGTGTATAGGGCCCTGAACTTGGTGGGCAAGTCACCCTGGCTATTGATTACTAAAGCGAGTAGGCTTTCGCAGCTCTTCAGATGCCCAGTCGAGATACAAAAGTCTGTCAACTGGATGATACGTGATATTTTGGAGGACGACGGCTCTGACGAATTATATCCATAATAGGGATAGGACCTAGGTTGCACGGCCACGGAATCCCACTGGCAAATAGCAGCATTGAGGCATCGTTGCAGAACCTTGTCGAACGGGCTTTGAGCTTCTGCCGAAGCACCAGCAGATGTCGACGCCTCTCCGTTATTCAAAAGGACAGATTTATTCTGCTGCAGGGCGAGCAAAAATTCGATCCAAAAGTCATATATTGACGGTATCTTGATGAGCTGGGGTAACAACCTGACGATATAGCTCCAGTGACAGCAACGAACTCAACAGCCCGAAAAAGACCCACTTGTTGGACAAGAACGATAGTCCTTTCGAGCTCGAGCGCACAATTGTCATCAGAACAGGGATATCTTCCTTATTCGGGTTCTTCAAAGATGAGAGGGCCAAGGCCATTTGCTTAATGGACCATTCGCGGAGAACTTCGCGCTCCCCTTCAGGCGCGTGAGCGGAAAGGGAATTGATAAGATTACTGCGTGTTTTAAGACCAGTGATGTGTTTCAGTATTTCTTCGATGCTGAATAAGCAGGCACAGTTAGTATGGTCTCCACTGAAGTACGCAAAGCACTTACGTAAGTCGTATATTTTCAAACGAGAATTTGTCCCGGGCTGCGATAAGCTTATCCTTTCCAATCATATCGAGATTTTTGTCCGCTCCACTGGCTTTTACAGTCTGATTCCACATCGCCAGGTCGTTCCACTGGACCGCGAGATCAACCATGGCAAGCGCGGATGCCTTATCACGTGGATTTATCCGAGCCAGAACGTAGTTGGCCATCTTCCGATCCTCCTGCGTAGGGCTCCTAGGACCTGCACTCTTCAACTTTTGCAGAGCATACGGCACTCCGCCAGCGTTGAGCATAATATCAAGCTCCTTTTCCGTTGGAAACAGAACCAGAACTGTGCGTCGGTACCCTGGATGACAAAAGAAACTTCAGTTAGCGTCACGCAGCAGCAAGCAATATAGCCGCGTACAATACTCCAACGATCCCGCACCCTATAATAATTTCCTGTCAGCGAAGCTATGGAGGTTAAAAGATTGGCAAAATCACGAACATTGCCCATATAGCCCTCATACTCCTTATCGTCTGGTTCGACGCCTTCAAATGGATTCTCTGGTATCAAGTTCTCTTGACTTAGACTCAAATCCCCACCCATCATCGACAACCCATCCAAGTCGACCAGATTTTTAACTTCCATGCTTGTGTCGGTTTCTTCGATCATGCAGGGCGCCTCTCCGTCGTCTTCGTCTTCATCATCTTCATCATCACACCAACGGTTCCTCTTTCTTCCCCCATACCCACCGTAGTACCCTCGCCCATCGTCATCCGCCACTCCAGTTATATTGTATTCCAAGTTAGCAAGACAAACCATGAAGCCCTCCTCCTCAGCGATCCCGCGTAGATTCGCGACAAGATGTGCATCTTTGCCTTTCAGCGCTCCCATCTTCAAGTTAACGTGACTATACTCGTGTTCAAGCAGGTACGCTATTATATCAGTTTCCTCGTCTAAGCCATCGTATGCGCCCTTAGACCATTTATGCAGAATGTGGCGGAGGTGGGATAGGGCAGAATGCATATTAGGGAGAGTAGGGCGGGGGATCCCTGGCGACGTGTGGATGAGGTTATACGAGAGGGCGAGGCGGTACCCCGATGTGATAGGTTTCACTTCATGCATGACGTCGGTGTACCAGGTGAGAAGGGATGTAGTAAACGCGGATGACGATGCGAGATCAAATATTTTACTGGTATTCCCATGCGAAACATGGACTTCGCCGCCAGTGTAAAGAGAGGGCAAAACAATGATAACGGTCGCAAACATGCCTTGCTCCTTTTCGGTACTGGAAATAATTTGGTTTTTAGATGGATAATACGTAAGATAAAAAAAATACTGACTCTTGATGTGGTAGAAAACTAATGAGACCCCATAACTATCAGCATTGGATGAGGATGACAGCCGAAGACACTGACTGTGAGCTAGTTTGGTATAACAGCAATTTGTAAAGTGAACATCTGGGAGCAGTTGTGTATGGCCCAACGCCGAGCTCGGGCCATACAGACCTTGATACCAAGTCTTTCACGAAGAAGTCCCAAGTTGGATTTTGAAAACTGATCCTAGCAGGTTCGATCTCGAAGGTGTCTCGAACTTCGGTATCGACGACCGTGCGCTCGCCATGACCGAAAGGCGCCTGCGCAGCGCAACCTATAATCAGTTTCGCATCCCGCTCGCTGAGCGGCATTCCGATGAGTCCCAGGCCTTTGATGTGCAGGCCAGGGTTAGGGGCTTGGGGAAGAGGGGTTGCAAAGGCATAGTTGCCCTTGAAGTCAAAGTCACCCTGAAGGGCCGTCTCCAAATCACTCTGGCGAAAAATAGGATGAATTAAATTACGACGCTTTCGTAATCAAAATTTTGGCTTGCCTTCAAGTTGGTTCCTTCGGACACCTCGGACGACGCATCTTCTTCCCTTTCCTCCTCCATGTGATCGTCTTCGCAGTCCCTGTTCTCTGGAGGCCCGTCTATTTCCATTTTATTATTATTTTCGGACAGCTCGTCCAGATGAGTTGGCCCAGGGGATACGACGGCTGGGTACACAACTGGAGGATAGTTGGGAGGCAAAGTCGGCATATGACTAGGTGTGCCCGGGTCTGTATCCCCTGATTGCAAGTTTTCTTGCTGTGGGGAGGAGCCATTCAGAACCGCATCTATGGCAGAATCAGATGTGGATGGAGGTTCTTTGGTAATGATGGGGGATGCCGATGGTTCATTACTAGTGCGTTGGGGAGGGGTATGTGGCCCAGGGTTTATATCTTTTTCTAAGGCTGGAACAGGCTGAGCAAGTACAGGAACATTCGCTGTATTGACCACCTCGGAAGGATGGGTTTGAGGAGATGCTGCGGATTCCATCGTATACTTGCGTGGTACTGGCAGCTGCTGGCAGGACGCGCGCTGAGCGTCTACGCGATTGTGGCGTGGATTTTATGTAGGTCATAGTGTGGCAGTGCATACAAGCTGCGCGCTTCAAGTTCAACTGTCGGCGGGCCATACTTAGTCAGGGCACATCCAAAATCAAGTATTAATTACTTCATTTTCAGGTCATGGATCGAGCGCGGCGCGCTCAGATACAGGAGATTCTCCGAGATTATGAGGCGCAGTCAAGAGAGCTGCAGTCGAAAATTGCCGAGCTCAAGAATTCGATTGCACCCATATATTCTCTTCCAGCGGAGGTACTGGTGTGCATTTTCAAGATAGCTCGGCGACGGGAGGAAGAGTCTGGATACATGTTTGTGCCCAAGATTGGGAGCCAGATCCAAATACTCTTTCTCGGGTCTCGCGGACGTGGAGAGAGGCTGTTATCAATACATCCTGAGTCTCTGGGGTAGCATATATTGCGAGCCTTCCACTGGCCCAATGCTGCTTGATACGCACTTGCAATATTCTCGAGCATGCCCATTGGGACATTCGGCTCTACTGGACTTCTACCAACGCCGAGAGGCTAAATCTCTCGAACATAACACTTCGGACTTGGCGCGAGCATCTTTTGAAAAAGCCTCATTTTCCATACCAACCGTTGGCGCCGATTTGATATTCAATTAGTTCATGTCAGGCTTGGTTCTACATGAAATCCTCACATCCTTGCGATCTGTTCATGCACCTCTCCTGGAACATTTCGGGGTGGAGAATGCGGGCGCACTCGCTCTCCCGAATTTTTTTTTTTTTTGATTGGGGTATTTTTGTTGCTGGTGCTCCCGCTCTCTCATCACTATCGCTGCATGACTGCCAATCCATCGCAACCTGCTTTCTCAATCACAGAAACATCACAACTCTACAGCCTGATTGGGCGCCTTTCCGACGCCTGTTGATAGGACTCCCCGCTTTGACCCACTTGTCCATTCGTGACGATGTTGTCCGAATGTATTTTTAATGATTTTGTGTCTGTGGACATGCCACCGATCCCTTCGCGTTCTAGAAATAACAACTCTAAATGAAACCGAGCAACACACTATACCCCGCCTTTGCACGTTTCTCTATACTCCAGCGCTTGAGAGGTTGGTACTGAACAATCTCCAACCGACGGTATTGTGGTCCTTGCACAATCCAACCCACTCCCACGGCGGTTATCCTGCCTTGCGCTCCCTTGAACTCCGATCCTGTTACCGCGTTCCGATTACAATCGAGTCACACAGCAATTGGAGGTAATTCATATACGTTTTCCCTAACATCACCCATCTGATCATACATAGACTCGAGGATTATAGCAAACTCGACTGATTCTATCTTCCACTTTATTAGTTCCTCTTCGGATTTAGAGGTGTATATATGCCTCGTCTTGCATCCCTCACAATGTCGTCACCCGTCGTGGACGATATAGGCACACTGGTGTCCTCTCGAATCACCGCTGGATGCCCAATGCGCCAGTTGATTATTGACAAATCCACCGACGTGGTCCCCAGAGATTCTCACGCAGATCGAGAGGTTACGGGAGCAGATTGAAGTGAACGTAGTGCGTGTAAGGGATGTCGAGACAAGTCACGCAGCATTATTACTAGTGAGACGGATCTTCTTCGTGAAACGATCATTGCCGTTTCTAACGATAGATTTTGTTTCACCCGTGTAGATACCCGCTGAACGAGCTGAATCCAAGCAATTATGATTTTTATCATACCGCAGTATACGACTTTGGCTTGCCATGCATCACAACGCCTTGATAAACCAAACAGTACGTTTTATATCGGGTCAAGCAGTGACATAACAACATCACCGTACGTGTATAAAAGGTATAGTAGTATTAATCAACGTTGTTAAACTCGAACAAGTTGTGACGATACACACGCAAGCGATGGTCATGTAGGGATGAAATGGCCTAGAGCTATAGAAGATTCCGAAAACAAGAAGAAAGAAGGAAAAGGGGAACAACAACAATAATCGTAGGTGGAATTGTAAGAGGTACACGTAAAAATGCAACAAGGTGATACGGATATGAAGAACAACATTCCGAAACAACAAAAATCATTAATTGACAAGGCTTGAAGTACACTATTTCCGTATGGGGGAGGGGGGGGGATAAAGGAGTGAAGATAATGGCGAACAACAGAGAATAATTTATGATACCTTGTGTTGAACAGACAAAGGTCGACCTAGAAGAACAAGTGTGTGTATGTGTGAAGACGACAAGCCGAAAATTGTCGCTCCAAAAAAGTTATTCGATCTCCTGCCAAGCCATAGGCCCAATAGTATCCCGATTACCGAATCGCCCCTCCGGCATAACACAAGATGATCCCGCAACGGCGAGCCATTCATCATCCCCAAGGTCCTTAAGCGTCACCCGCTTCTTCGGATCGCGCACCAACAGCCTTTCCACGACCTTCCGCACTCTCGGGATGTGCGCCAGCCGAATCCCGCGGAGCGGCTCCTCTTCCTCCTCCTCCGCGTTTGTGTTGTCTGGGGGGAGGAGGGGAGGTAGGGATGATGGCCATTCGTATTCCCCTTTTGCAATACGCATCAGCCAGCTTTTACGTTCCCTTTCCCTCTCCCGCTCTCTACCCCTCGCTTTAATCTTGCGGTCAATCCGGTCATCCCCGCCAACAGGGACACCTTCCCCAAACGGTAAAGCTCTGCACATAAGAGCGTATATGACAACGCCCACGGCCCAGGCGTCCATTTCGCGACCATCATACCATCCTCTTGTTATCCAAGGTTGTTCGCCATTGTTGGATGATGACGATGCGATGCGTCCAACGACAAGCTCGGGTGCTGCGTACGCTTCTGATCCGCATCTTGTAGATAATAATGGATCGGCTGTGTCTATCATTCGTGATAAGCCGAAATCGGTCAGTTTTATTAGGGGCTTTGTGAGGTCCACTGAAGGGGACGGGAATGCTGAGGGTGTTAGCAAGATGTCTGCCGGGGGGGGTGAGTGAGTGAAAGCTACCCGAGGGGTAAATGGCGAGGTGGAATCACTTACTCTCGAGTTTAATATCCCGATGGACAACGGCGATATGATCTCCCATTCCAGAATGTAACCACCCTACAGCCCCGACTAACTCCACTACGATCCTCCTAAGTAGACCTTCGGTCAACTGCCCATGCCGACTATCGGAGTTGACGAGGTCAAGTAAGTCACCGCCTACGATGTATGGCAGAACAAGGATTTGTCGAGTCGGTAGGGAGAATGAGCCCAGGAGAGGGGCTATGTTGGGATGAGATATATGCTATCCAAAAATAAGGAAAGGGGAGAGAGGGGGGGGGAGGGGGGGAGAAAAAAACGACATAAAAACATGAAGTGTCACGTGTGGGACACGCCAGTAGGATTGTCACTTACACGAAGTATCTCTGCCTCTCGTTCGAACGTAAGCATCGTGACGTGGTTGTCTCGAGGGGCCACTTTGACTGCCACCAGTCGACCACCGTCACCGACGTGACTATATGCGCCTGCATCTGCTTGAGAGATGTCTTGAGCAAGCCAGACACTGCTGAATGCGCCACGGCCGAGTGCACGTATCAACGAGAGGGATATGGACCCGTCCTCGTTGCTATAGCCATCTATTACTGTTCCGGCCTCTAGAGCATGTGCATAAACGCCCTTGAAGAAATTGTCTTTTGGCGAAGGAGTCGATTCTGTGGGTGATTCGTAGTTGTCGCCGTCGTCGTCCTCTTCAAGTACCCGACGACTTTTAGTAGATAAATCTCCGAAGTAAAGCTCGGTGTTTGTTTGAGGATGCGGAGTTGCATCTGGGTCCAGGTCAACAAACTCGCGTTGGGTCGTCGTTGTCGGATCACGCAGGTCCCGGGATCGCCAGGACGTTGGGTCTGAGTTGTACCGAGATGGGAAGAGTCTGGCGAAGGGAGGTAGACGAAGTTTGAGTGACGATTGATTGGGCGGGGACGGGTCACACGAATTAGGGGTTGATGGAGCCGGGGAGGGAGTGTATAAACTTGGAGGTGGAGTGGGACGAGCGGAGTGAGGGGAGGAAGCAAAGAAATCGTTGTTTAGGGAGCGAGTGGACGCCTGGGAAGGAGATTTGGGAGGGGCGGAAGGGGGACTTGGGAGAGTGGCAGAGAAGGGGGCGGAGAAGAAGGCGTGGGTCTTGCTGACTGGGGGCGGGGTGCTGAGGGCTTCAGGGGATACATCAGAGAACGAGGAGGACAGGGAGCAGGTGGCGCTGCGAGGGGACGAGGTGGACGAGGACGTGGAGAGCGACAGCTCCGGGAGCGTCGTGGCGGGCGACCACTGCTGGACAAACATGGTGTGGACGGAAGATCATGCACTCGACATGGTTATGTAGGAACAGCTATCCATTGCTAAGCTGCGCGAGACATCCGTGACGTCCGCAGCGAGTGGAGGCTTTCAAATTTTTGTAAGGAATGGTATCCGCCCCTGTCCAAATGCGGATCCATCTCTGCAAATGAGGCCGGCATTATTTATTGTCACCAGGCTTTTCCTTGCTTCTGTTCAGGGCCCATGATGTTCCATATCTCTGGCCATCGCCGGATCTTTGGCGAACGTATGGACGCACGAACGTGTAGAGAGTAAGGAACGTTTCGGTCGGGATCTATTTACTGGGACGATGCCGGGAACTTTGTCGAGCTTTAGGCGCTCTGCATCTTCTACCGACATGGACGGGAGTGAGTGCCAAGCGCTGGCCCCACAAAGCTGATAGAGACAGAATTTGGAATTCGGCCTGCCTAGGATCACGACCTGGGGAATATCGATCATCCTCTGCGGTATCATCGCGTTTCGAACTCCGAGCTGACCGATGACAAGATCTGTAGTTTGGTCCGCAAAGCCAAGATGTCAAACTCATCAACTCAATTTTGAAAGCCGTCCCGCGATCGCTTTTCCCTTCATCTCGTCAAGCCCCGGCCCGGATCCCTTCGCGCCGTGCAACTTCGTGTATATAGACACACCCGGTATATGTGTTAGACGTGTCCATCTGCCACCCATGTCCCTGCGATAGTCTACGATCTTCCCGCCCGTCTTTGATCTACGCAGATCCCGCCTTTTGATTAACGCAGCGTCTTTCCCTGATTTCATATACGCAGCACGCCTCTCCCAACCTGCTGGAATCACTTCAATGTGCAAACCAGATTGTAACCAAGATGACTCTGTTATTGTGTACCTCACGTCCGGACCCACGAAACTTTCTCCCTGGCAGTCTTCGCTGCCCGTGGACAAACAGATTGCTTGCGAAGGGTCGACCGGGATGCCATTGTTTCGCATAGCGTCTTCGCGAATGGTTCATCATTTTCCGCAATGCGGAGGATCCAAACCAAGGCGCGAAAAGAAAAGAAAAAACTCGGGGATTGTGATTGTGGCCGTCAAACGGGGTGGTGGACCGCTACATCAGGTGCCGTTGTGCAACGCCAGGGGACATACTTGTTGTGTGCCAATGATCGAGGAGATGTGGAGTCTGGTTCAGACGGACAACGATCTTTATATTTTTCACTTACTACGGCATATTGTTCCTGAGAGGTGCTGGTGGGTGAGTACCCCGACAGATTACTCCGGGCCCCCAAGAAACTTGCTTCGCCTCCCGCGAATAATAGATTACTTGCAAACTTGCAAGGGCCGTGAAAGAGATGACCGGGATCCGGGATGCTACTTCTCAGAGCGTCCTCGCGGAGGATACAAACCAAGGCGGGAAAAAAGCAACTCGGGGATTGAGGAGGTAGAGACTCAGACTACTATCGCTGCTGCTGCTGACGCTGTGTAACGCCAGGGGAACATACTAGAAGATATCGATGTCTCAGGCTGGTTCAGAGGGTTGGCGATCTTTATATTTCTCATCTACTATATATTACGGCATATTGTTCCCGTCAATGAGAGGTGAGTACCCGACAGATTAATTGATAAAAGTGGTCTGTTAGCTAATTAGAACGCGCGATTGCAGTTTTCATTCGCAGCACCTGGCCGAAAAAAAGTGACAACTTCAAATACTATGGTTGGCTGCCAACTTATCAAAGCTACACCAGTTGGAACGTAACGGACTGGATACGGGGGAGAAAAACAGGATCATGGCCAGCTTTATTATTACTCGATTATAGCGGGCATTACTTCTTTGGCATTTAGCGTCGTTTTCGTGCGCACGTTGGTCGAGGTCTTTACATACCCTCTGCAATCCGCAGTTTTTTTTGTCAAGAGGTGACGTCGACTTGTCACCTAAATTCGATACTTCTGATGTCTATTTTTTGCGCATCGGAAATTTCATTTACTGATTTGTCCGGGTTCAGTCCATGATCGCGATCGATCGATAGGGCTGATGTGTTCCTACGAAACGCCCTTGCCATCCATCTTAAAAATATCCAGTCAAAAATACCACCTTGTTGAATGGTATCGGCACAAATCAGCTTGAATCTCCAAATCGTTCGTCATGAGTTGGGGGCATGGAGGCAACGTGTTGCCACAGGAACAGCGAATCAGGAAACTGTTCTGGTTCAATGTCACCGTGCGATCTATTTTTGGACAGGAGTCGATCATCATGATATAAGAGCTTGTCATGGAGAAGAGTTGCACTTCCCTCTTCTACACATCGATCTACAACTAAGCAAGTCTTCTATCCTTTTCTAATGATCGCGCCCAAGCTAATCTGAAAATCGACAGGGATTAAAGATGAGTTTCCTTTCCAAAACCGCGAAGCCAGAGACTGGGTTTGAGTCTTTCTATGGCACCAATATCGCCGGCAGCCAGGTGGCCACGTCTGAGATGAACGAGGAAGAGGTTATCCAATCACTTCAGCGCTCTGCGATCTTTTCAGAATTTGGTTCGCTGATGCCCTGTCGAACCAGATGCCTGCGTCGAACGCATACCGTTACATCAAGGACGAACGTGAGTGCTTTGATTCTTATCGGTTAGCACCATGATTGATCAGACATGTAGTGCTAATGGACGGCACTCCTGCGCTCAATCTGGCGTCCTTTGTTACGACTTACATGTGAGGTGATGTTGCCGCAGCATTCCGACTTATTGTTCTGATGCCCATGTCCGAAAGGGAGGAAGAAGCTGAGAAGCTGTGCGTTCTTCGCCTTCTAACGAGATATTTAATTCCTCACAGGAAATTTTGCATGACGTAGTATGATGGAAAATTTGTCCAAGAACGTGAGTACTTCCAGTCACATATCGAATATTCCTGTATAATCACACCCGCATCGCACAGTTCATCGACGTCGAAGGCGAGTGTTTTATATTCGGAATAGATTTGTGGCTTATGTGGCTTTTATTTATCTAGAATACCGTAAGAGAATATCCTTTCAATCAACTTTTTGCTCAGGCTTGATGCTATGACGGGCAGCTGCTTGTGGTGAAATCGAGACGCGCTGCGTCAATATCATCGCTCGTCTCTTCCATGCTCCTGAGGAAAACGGCAAATGCCAAGCGCTTGGCGTGTCCACGATTGGCTCGTCTGAGGCGATCATACTTAGTGTAATTAATAACCATCCTTCCGTTTCACGTGGCTGGACTTATGTGATTTGGCTCATAGGTGCTTGCCGCAAAAAGACGCTGGCAACATATGCGTAAGGCAGCAGGAAAGCCTTACGACAAACCTAACCTTGTCATGAATTCCGCTGTTCAGGTTTGCTGTACGTTTGCTCTCTTCTTTTCGTCTATAAAATGGTGTCCTTATCAGTTGATTCTTTGCAGGGGAGAAAGCCGCGAGGTGTACGTTATTAATTCACGAGAGATCCATTCAATGCTGACTGCATTGGATACTACAGATTTAGAAGTCGAGGAGAAATACTGGTATGCACAGATTATTCTCCTGGCAGGGACGTTGTGTAATCTTGTGATAGGTACTGCAAGGATAACGAGTTCGCAGCCAACCCGCAAGAACTCATTGATCTTGGTGAGCTCAATCTTACCGAATTTGGGCACTTGCTGACCGGATTCTTACGGATCAGTTGACGAGAACACCATTCTTGTCTGCGCCATCCTTGGTACTACCTACACCGGCCAGTACGAGGATGTCAAGGAAATAGATAGGCTCTTGGGCGAGAAGAACAAGGCAGAGGGGCTCTCGGTTTACATTCATGTTGATGGAGCCTCTGGTGGGTTCGTTGCCCCCTTCGCTAACCCTGACCTCGAGTGGGACTTCCGCCTCGTGCGTATTCTCTATTGCA
Source organism: Piloderma croceum F 1598 (assembly GCA_000827315.1). Classification (NCBI taxonomy): domain Eukaryota; kingdom Fungi; phylum Basidiomycota; class Agaricomycetes; order Atheliales; family Atheliaceae; genus Piloderma; species Piloderma croceum. The sequence continues at coordinate 327,577 of KN832979.1, forward strand.
AACATAATCATAATGTATCGTGGCTAATTTGCGGACGGTTTGTTCAGCCCCATGTGTGCTCTATCAACGCCAGCGGGCATAAGTGTATGTTAATAGTGGAGTTTTCTTCTCCTTTACTTACAAAATTCCGTAGACGGTCTTACCTATGCTGGTGTTGGCTGGGCGATCTGGCGCAACAAGAGCTTCTTGCCTGACGATATCCTGTTTACCGTCAATTATCTCGGTTCGCCCCAAGTTTCGTTTACTCTCAACTTTTCCAAATCCGGCGTACATGTTATCGGGCAGTACTACCAATTCCTGCGTCTCGGAAAGGCTGGATACCGAAACATCGTGAGGTTTTTTTCTTCACGATTTGTATGGCTTGGGGATATTAATTGTGACGTATAGATGACTAATTTGACTAATACGAGTGACTGGCTTGCGGAAAAGATCGCCTCAATTGAGGGTTCCAACGGCGTGACCAAGTTTGAAATTCTTGGGGATAATCTTGGAGGCTCAGGCCTTCCGCTTGTCGCCTGGAAATTGAAAAACAAAGAGGATTACGACGGTATGTCAACCGATTAAGTGTCAATTGAACCGGATTAGAACCGACTTCATGCAGAGTATGCTGTCGCTCGCACCTTGCGTTCCCGTGGCTGGATTGGTAGGTTAATTCAGATTATACGATACTAGCATATGGACTGAACGGACATGTCGTCAGTTCCCGCATATACCATGGCACCCCACGCTGAGACTCTTAAACTCCTTCGTGTTGTTGTCCGTGAGGACTTCTCTCTCCAGCGAGCTACGACATTCCTCCGCGGTAATTTCAATCTCAAAATTAACATGCTGAGTGGGACTGATTCCTAGTATCCATCGCAGACTTGTTGGACACCATCCAGATTCTCGACAAGGCGCCTGCATCTGTGCACGAGTATCAGAAGCTAGTGCACAAGGAAGCCACCCAGGCCAAGGCAGAGGCATCTAGCAAACACACCGATGTGGACGATTCGCACTCTCTGCAGGGAAAGCATGGAAAGACTCATGGTATCTGTTAGAGGCAATGCATTAGGAGGCGGGCTGTACCAACACATTGTAGGAAAAAGGTGTAACTGATGAATCGGAAATATTGTACTTCGAGGATGGTGCAATAATGTATACTCATTCAACCACTGACGGAGCAACTTGAGTCTTGTGGCATGCCCAATAAGGAAGGCTGTGGAAGTCAAGTTCACTGGGACCTACTTACCACGGACTTACATATCTTGTCGACTGAAAGGATGGTATCAGTTGCACCGCCATACTATGCCCTGCATTCAACATCGCAGTTGAAATGGACGGCTACACAGGAGAAGACTCTGAGTCGCGAGTATCCATTTACTGACTTGCATGCTGAGACTCCGGAACAATATATCCAGCGGACATACCTCCAGTTTCTGTGGCTGCCAGAAGTGCGTGTTTTATGACTCTATTGTGTTGACTTTTAGTTTACAAGTCTCTGCCAGTCCATTATGCCCCTGCATCTCTTGGTTCCCTCGATGGTCCGCGTGAATGTCGCGTCTTCGTCTCAATCTGTCTCAACCATCCCTCACCCACTTCACGCGCTTCTGGACCAACTCTTGTTATCTGTGCGCTCTTCTTCTAACAAGTATCATATCGAGCTGCCACAAATTCTTTCTGACGGCGGTGGTGCGGGAGAGATAGAGGAGAACATGATGTGGTTCGCGTTAAACTACGAGAAAGCGGACGGGGATGAGGATAGAACACGTATAAACAGAGCCACACATGCAGAAGGACCGTGGGTTGACGAGGCGTGGAGAAAAAGATGGCTGGAACGCATGGAAAGACGCGAGTACGTTTAGCTTTTGTCGATATTGGGCTTGTTACTGATCACCCGTAGAATTCAAATACAGATTCTGTTACATCTGCTCAAGATATCTTTGCCAGGACCATGTTCTCCAGGTCCGGAACTTACTTCTGGGTCTCCGTCCAAAAAGCGTAGACACCACAAGCGTGAGCCCAGAGTTGCTGTGACAACTGCAGAAGAACGTCTCGAATCGTTCATGGATAAATTATCAACGTGGCAGCTTCTGGGTTCCATGAGCACGATTGTCCCGGACCATTCAACATTACGCACCTCGGTTAAGGAAGATCGTGACTGGATGCAGGTCTTTTGTGAGGAGTTGGTTGAAACACAGTAAGTCTTTAACTTTAACTTCTTTTTTTTTCGACAGAATAACAAGTTTTTCACAGATTCAAGTCAAAATTACCAGAACTGTGTGCTCTGTTTCGCACCAAAATTTTCCCCAATTCGCCGTTTTCAGACGATCCTTCCTCTGACTCCCCCTCTCGATCCAGCTCCCCGATGCTTGTGGATAACGACCCAGTCCCAAAATCTAAGGCACCCCAGAAACATTCGAAATTGTCCGCGGCCTCCAACAGCAGCCGATACGCATCCCCAGTGTTGTCTACGGCATCGACCACCCATAAGCATGCCACAGAACATAGCGCAAGCAGTTCATTTCCACGTTCCAGATCACGTTCTTTGTCTGTCTCACTTGCCCAAGATGCCGACACACGGCGAGCTAGCAGTGTGGGTGCGGGAGTCGTCACGAAGAGGCGGGTTTTGAATAGAGAGGTCAGTATGTCGAGAGTGTTCAAGGAGAAGCCGGTCAAGAAGGTGGATGGCGGTAGGACCAAATTAATATCGACGGAACCGAAGTCGCAGAGCCAGACAGACCAGGGTGTCACATTGGTCATGGCCACACCGATCAAAGGGCAAAGGAGAGCGCCGCTGCAGTCGGCCGATTTGCCTCCATCGACGAAAATATCACGATCCTCGACCCCTAGTGGTGTCACCAGCGACATTGAGGAAGAGGATTGGTCTTTGCCAAGTTCTCCTGATGTACTTCTGCTGGGCGGCGGAGGTAAAGCTAAGGATGAAACGCTTGGCAAACGACCATTTGGGATCGCGGGAGGTAGTCACATCTTGGCTGGCGACACGCCTGTCAAGAAGCGCGGAGGTCGCCCTTAGTAGATACTGTTCCTAGCACTTTGAGTTTACCTTGGAGAACGGGCAACGGTTCCACATCGTTGGCGTGGCAAGACCAGAAAATTCGCATGCATGGACGCCCACAAAAAGGCGCATTGTGCTCACCACAGAGTGCGCTTCCGCTATCTTTTCGCACCGCCACAACATATCTCTGATTGATTCCCGAATCGGAGTTGGCATACTTGTAACTTAATGAGGGGAACTCGCTCGCTGGACACAGTTCGCTGGGAAGGGCGGTATTGGCAAGTGTACGGCCACCCAGGATTGCGTCGCTGAGCGGGCGGAGGATTTGATGTTCCTCAAGGTGGGTTTGGGTTGTCGTTTGCTCGATAAGGATTTTGGCTGAGTATAATTGATTGGGTAGGACGATGAGGTGACTGTGCTCATGCAATTACTAGAGCAAGACGGGTTATATTTGGTGAGTCCTTAATACCAACTATTTCTAAATACCATTCCTTATCATCCGCATGCATACGGACAGGGCTACTGCGAAGGCGTCGTCGCCTCCTCGGCACGCATGTCCGCTTTCACAAGAAGCTCAAAAGCCGATCATGACAAAACGCACGTCATCTGTGTCGCGGTCGTCCTTCTCCAAGATTTCGTCGCCGAGTATAGTGGGTGGGTTCGGGTCGGAGGGGTCCGTCGAGAGTGGGGGATGGGGGAATGGGAGGAAGAACGAGGCAGGGTAGAGAGTCAACGGATTTGCGAGTCAGTATTCGGTTTATTCGCAGGGGTCGGCAAAGACTTCCAGCATCGTCGTACCACCCAGGATCCAATCTACAACTCAACCGCCTAACAGCAACAACAGCAACAACAATAACAATAACCCCGTCGTAGCGAGTGGCCAGAAAGACCGACTGGCAGCGCTCAAGTTGTCCGCTGCTACACACCTCTCTCGCACCGGTGTCCCCCCAGCGCGTGCATTCTGCTTCTGTGTCGCTATCATCTTCCTCGTCCCCGCTCTCGCCTGCGCTGAGTGGGCGGACGCAGCCTAAACCGTCTAATTCATCTTCGGGACCTATGTATGCCTGCCAGCAACAGCAACCACCGCCCTCCCCACGTCCGACTGCGTCATCATCGCCGAATAATAATATCCCAGGGGGCTCCTCCACCATCCGCATCCTCCAGCAGGCAGCCGCAGCGCGATTCGCGCCGAACGGTCAGATGCGGCAGACGACTATGGGAGGCGTGATTCTGATTTGATGAGCGCGGATGGGTCTGTGTCGATTGCGTTCTCCCTCGAACCACCGCCGGCTACCCCCCCTCCTCCTTCTCCTCTCGGATTGAATGGGCCCAGTCGTTAAATGTTGTGAGGCGCTCGCCTTCCCCAGCGAAGAGTCCTGTTGTTTCTTCCCCTTTGACCCGTGGGGAGCTTGCGTTGCCTACGCCTATCCCGTCGACTCCCCAGATGCTCTCTCTACCTTCTTGTAGAGAGAAGTCCACGGGAAACGTTATCATAAGCCCTGGGTTCTCCCCGCAGGCGAAGGGCGCTCAGCCGAGATCAAGGTCGTTCTCGGGGTTCGATATGCAGAGTCCGGAATTTTTACGGAGAAGGTGAGCTTTTTCCTTCGAGCATATGATCTCGTTTGTCTGCTTGTGCTGATTGGTACCCGCCGTAGTCGCGAGGGAAGTCAACCGCTGCAATCTAATGTTGCTAGAATACAATCATCGATGGTGGTGGTAGCACCGAAATCGCATAACGGTGGAGCCCAGTCCGTATCTACCGCTATCTTCGGATAGGATGGTGACATCCCCCACTCGCTCGTCACTTACACCTTTCCCGCTGTCTATGCCTTGCAATGACAGCAACTTGAACTCCCCGCGGAATTCCACCAAGTCGCTAGGCAGTCTCTCCTTCGTTTTCCAGCTCCTCGCCTCTCATACCCACGCCTCCAGGTCGCATAAATTAACAAAAACATTGTCGAGCACGGCCGTTAACATCGATCCGCCACTCTCTTCCCCTCCTTTGGGTTCAACACCTCTGCGCATACCGAAACGGAACATGTCGTTCGCGGCCCCAAGCTCCTCTCCGATTATGGCTGCGACTAGGCGGAATACATCTATTATCCAAGAGTCGCCAGTTTCATCACCACTTACTTCTTCTATGGCGCCCAACCATTCCACGTTCGAGTCGGAGCACGATGCGTGAATCGTCGTCCCCTCAGACACGGAACTTTGCTTGCCAGCAAGGCTCCGTCGGTACTGTATCGTCACAGGAAAGTGATCCGCGCGTGGCTCGCCGCCGCCGCCGCCGCCACCCAATGGTTTAGGAGTGACTCGCAATACACCAGTACGGAAGAAGCTATCCTTGTCTTCGTTGCACCTCACATTTGCTAACACCAAGTCTCCATTCGGAACATCCGAGCACCATCCTCCATGTCTCTTACTTGCCTCTCTCGTTTATCAGTTCCCCAATTATGTGGTGCGAATCCAATGTTTACATACAACATATTAATGTCAGTTGCGACAGTGACTCACCTTCAAGACTTTAGTGCGAGAAGGGAGATGCAGAAGTACACTCGCGCTGGGTAGGATCCATAGATGAGCAGCGGTGGAATCGTTATGTGCATTGGGGAGTCGTGTCAAAATCACGTCTTTGGAACCCTTGGATTGACCGATTTTTCGGCATCCAGTACAAAGTCAGCTGATCATCGTACTGCTCAGCCGTTTACCACTCTATATATGGGTGTTTCCATCAAGATCAATGCAGTCTTACTCACCTGACCGCCATGTCTTCTGCACTATCCACACTCAATGGCACAAGTCCAGCTCGATGAAAAGTTTGCTTTGCCGCCCCTAAGATTGCCAGTAAGGCAAGTGCATTCTCCCGGTTAGATAAGACCGCCCCTATGTTTTGAGCCATGTGTCGTTCCCCCTTTTCTTGTACATATGCGCGAATTACGTTTTCATTGGCAAGAAGGTCAACAGCCGTTTGCTGTAAGTCTGCGTAAAAGGGGCTGTCAGGAATTTTGATGAGATCAATAATGGTCAAAGCATCTTCGAGAATAGATGAGCGGAGTTCTTCGTGATCTGGAGACATCCATTCGCTCTATTGTGTACGCATCAGTGACTGCACAATGATACGCCGGGGACCTGTTGGCGGCCACCCATTTGTTCACGCACCCCAAGTGAAAGTACCGTTTTCTGTATGCATAACAACATTTCTCTTGCCTTCTTCGTTCTCCCATATCCTTGTCTTAATATCTTTTCTGCAGAGTCCCGACTGGCCACAAACCACGAAGCATCGCCCCATATAGTTTTTGCAGTGAGCAGTGCCTCCATGTGTACGTACGCCATCTCACGATCTTCCACATATGTCACAACGTCGGCCTTCCGGGCAAGCACATCAGACAGGTTGTCTCCCAACCAGTTTATGCTGCCACACACGTCACACCAGAAATCGGCGTGTTTCGAATAACCAACGAGGACATCCACATCACTGTCAGGCCACTGTGCGCCTCGGCTAACTGAGCCAAAAATACCCGCCCATGAGATCGTGGGATGAAGAGAGTGAGCTTCTTCAAATATTGGGCGGCATAAGGATGAAATGAGGTCGATGTCAAGTGCAGTGGTGGGCATGGAACGTATGTCTGACGGGTAGTGCATGGAAAGATTATCGTGGGGCGTAGTAAGACTTGGATTCAGGGAAGGGACTGGCTGTGACGGAACTTAGCATCAATTCTCAGTGAGAACATCGGCCTTACCTCGTTGCGCAAATTCTTGATGATGTGGGCGATAGCTGCACCCCAAAGCCAGAATAGGGTCGATATGGGATAAAGGGTTCCTCAAGGTCAGGTCCGTTCGGATGGGATGATGTCGGGCGTTGTCAAAGGGGTTCTTGAGGGATCGCTTCGTGAAATTCATCCCAGAGCTGATGTGATCATGCGATGACAAATGGGATATGCGGGTACAACACCGCCACAGGCCTTGTTCACAAATGAAATAACGATGCGTACATTCTAAGTCTAAAACGGCAAACACAATTTTATAGATCCCCACATGAAACAAGTGTGTCTTGAAAGTTCACTTTAAATATATCTGTTAAATTTAATTGATTCGAAAACTCACCCACTGGGACAACAGAAAGTTGTATCACAGCATACACCTCCAACATGTGGGCAACAGACCTCAGGACAGCACGTATAACCACTTGGGCAACACCAGCTGCCACCGCAGCATACGCCTTCAACAAGTGGGCAACAATATCTACAGGATGGCAATGTCAACTGACTTGATCCCCGGGCTCATCCAAATGTAATGGAAAGTAAGTACTCATTGGAGCCGGCTCCGCAGGAAGTAGGACAACTGCCACTCTGTAAACCAGCAAAATGACTGAATTCCAGAGTGCTGGTAGCATTATTCAAAGCCAGTGCAGGTTCAGGTATCCCTTCTTTTGTGGAAGGGGTTGCTAAAGCTGCAAGAGAGACAAGAGCGACGAAGAGGGCGCGATAGTAAAACATGATTTTGGAACTGGGTAGTTAGTATATTGTTTCAAAGAGACATGGTAAATGCCTCATAGGCTGTTATTTATATCCAGAGCCATCGCCGCCGCTAAAACAAGGACTTCTGGACCCAATACAAATTTCCTACCGAATGACCAAGGTGTTATTTAATTCTTGTACGGCCACTTTTAATGGACCCGTAGTTCGTGCCAAGTGTAAGACAACAACCTCATATCCGGGTCGGAGAGAGAGAAGAGTTTTGTCATGACATCATGATGTCTAGAGAGCTCACCCGGTGATCACCCCCGAGCTTCGCCGAAAGAACAATAGTCCAATCAGCTACATGGTGCATTCATATGTCTAAACGTACCCGGATCGGCGCGGAAACAACTCAGATTCGCGCAGATGGAAATGCGTCCAGATCCCGCTCGGACCCTCTGAGAAATGGCCTTTAATTTTGTTGAGACGAGTTTATCCAGCCCAGTCTTATATGCATCCTTCAAAGTGTTGATTATTTTGATTCCGACATAACTCACCTATCTCTAGGCAAGCGGAAGACTGCACTGCCATACGCATACAATTTTGCATGCATTTACAGTCAGTTTACCATACGCAGCTGTTGTACAAAAATAAACAACAGGCTTCGGTTTGAAAAGTTAATACTATACAATTTCCACTCTTGATGTACTTACCAATATCTTGTACGGCTGTGCCTATATGAGGGTACGGTGTTCAACCCTAACGTCGCTGCAGGATGGAAGCGCTTAAGCTTCTCAGAGCACAAGACGGAGAATGCAGGAAGGAAGAAGTCGGAGGTGGGAGGTAGCAGATTGACGGGTCCTAACGGCGCGAAGGGCAATCCCGCCTCCTGTGGTTAGTTTTCAGTGACGAAGCTTGCAGCTACTATGGCATATTCGTGTTTGTAGGGGCCCGGGGGAAAAACTATTACTTCAATGTTACACCAGGAAACCGCTCGCTCCTTCCGTTGCCTCCGAGTCAGATACTTGTTTCCGATTCAGTAAAGTCAACTTCTGGTACTTGCAGTTCACGATTATGATCTGCGCATTTCGCAGCGAATATTATGACTGCGGAGCCAGCGATTTCTTCAATAAGTCTCGTCGTGGGGATTCGGATCGCGCATTTGCTAAATGTCTGCGCATGCACTGTGGTGCAAACAACAGTAAGTTTGATTGCAATCTTGTCAGTTCATTTTAAACATTATCATCTGTGTTCCATAACTTCCATTGGAGTGGCCATGTGCTGTAGCTGGCGAGGGCTTTGGTGATGCTGTTGGATGGCATCATCTTGGAAGGGGACACAGGGTCAGCAGTCTTGGATGGAGACGAATACGATGATCCCATCCCTCGGGCGATTTGGTGAATGTGGCAAAATATATGCCTTGCCTGGCAGAGAATGAACGATATGCTTGTCATCGGTGTTGGGTTAGGGTCGAACTTATTGGTGAATTGTCGGTGAGTAATCAATACCCGCAAGGTTTTTTTCTGTGGGCTTCGAAGAACTGTGAAGCGGGTTGGGTGGCACAGGAGTTCTAATAACGGCGAGCATCATAGCTCATCATCCAACCTGGGAATGTACTCCTTGTATCGTGACAATGCGGAGGGTGTCAATCATTAAGTTGGTACTAGGCACGAGGGGGAGTGGGCGGGTGGCACTTCGATTCAAATTATTCTATTCTATTTCGGGGTAAATCAAAGTATTATTTTATTATTAATATTGTATGCCGCATTTTGAATGAGATCCATGTGATCGTGCGCAGTGTATAATTCCAAATCCATAGTTTGCGAATGATTGCGTTGTGAATTGGGAAAAAAACATAGGGGTGTACCGTGCCGCTTTTGACGACAGCAATGTCGCAACGCGGACCCAATAAAATTCGCTGCTTACGATCCAAATTGACAATCACAAAACATACAGCTGTACTGGCACAACGATTGGCTCGTACGATATATCATCATGGAAAATGCACCCTAATCCAACGAAAACATGGCTTGGAAGAAATCTGAAATCATAAAAAACAGCAGAAAATTATTTCAAAAATTACGCCACATTCTTTGTTTGGCACTATGGATTTTTGGCACGCACGTGGCAATTCCGACTTGAAGAGACCTTGTGAAGCAAGGTGATGCAGGTACAACACCGCCACAGGCCTTGTTCACAAATAAATCTGGTGCCAACTAACGCCAATCTTTGTCGACCAATCGGTCGTGTACGCCGCCTACCAACGTACGTCAGGCACTGTATATGTCAGTCTGCTGGAATCGTCGCTGGTATATATAATATTTTTAGAGAAGGAAAGTAAATTAAATTAAATACCAAAAGATAGGCTCACATTGGACCTTGTAACTCGATGACTCCTCCGAGATATTTCTTCTAGATCTTTGCCGACCCGATTTGCTTTGTGCCATTATCCACACTTGTTGACACCCCATCGGTCAACCGGTTACGCAAGCCCGAGACACATATTGGCTCGTTCTATACAGCTGCTTCGGTTTGAAGTTGTGCCGATTCTCAGCAAAGCCATTAAAATGACCCTGGAGCCATTGGTTAACAGCCGTTGATCTTAATTTAGGCCAAACGACGACACATCAACTGTGATTGGCCTTAATTATGGTCAACGATGCCCATCTCCTCGGACGGAAGGATTTGTCCGCGTGTAAGGAGTAGAATTATCGAATTGCATGGGGCCGTATCTGAGCACCTGTCTAGCGGATATTGCAGTGGGCGGTCACTCCATTCTATACAGCAGACGGAGAGACATCACCGTACTCAATTAGAATGGATTCTTCTGAAGACGTCACATTGACTTTCACATTTAGCATCCACTACGGGCTGCTGATCATTGTCCGTAAATTCTTCGGGCAGCGGTATGGTCTTCCCGATATGCGGTAAAAAGTCACCGCCTCGAAGCTCCTGGCAGCCAGTGAATGGCACGAACTACTTGCTCTGTCAGGGTATAAAGCTCAAATTTGCGCTACTCAGGAACTCAACTGAATACAGTCCTTGTCTTCATCCGCCCGCATTATGAAGTTCAATCCCCTTGTCATCGTCGCCCTAGCCCTCCCAGCTCTTACGCTCGCCACCTCCGTGACCTACGACACGGTGTATGACAATGGGTCTCAATCTCTCAACGCAGTTGCCTGCTCAAACGGAGAGAATGGCCTTGAGTCTCGAGGATTCACCACATTCAAATCCCTTCCAAGTTTTCCGTACATCGGTGGAGCATCGGCCGTGGCGGGGTGGAATTCACCCAATTGTGGGACGTGTTGGCAATTGACGTATACAAATTCTAAGGGGAAGAAGAAGAGCATTAATGTGTTGGCTGTGGATCATGCCGGTACAGGCTTTAACATCGCGTTGAAGGCCATGAACGACCTGACGGGTGGGCAGGCGAAACAGCTGGGAAGAGTGAATGTGGTTTCGAAACAAGTGGCGGCGTCGAACTGTAAAATGTGAAGGGAAACAGGTAAGTCGACTCACTACGTGTCTGATACAGATGTTCATTGTTGGATCCAGGCGGTTGGGATTGACATCCTGTCGCCGACATTCTAGGTAAAGAGCTGCTGAAGACTGGACAATGGACATTGGCTGGTGTTGAATCTTATGAGTGTAACGACTGCGGGGGGGGGATCGAGTATTTCAAGCTTGATTGATGCCAATCATATGCCTGTTTCCAAGTAGAAAGTCTTAGTGTATGCTCACCTCTGAAATTGAGGGGAAAGTGCTTAAGAAGACATGCGACCTGATGTCCAATTTAGACGTTTCACATGTTGGACAAATATTGAGTTGGGATTTGAGATTAAGAGTTACGTCTAGACGTCGCCGCGAATGAGAATAAACGCCAGTATTTAGGTGGTTGATCTTCTCCAGTAGCGTTTCTATATTTTGAAACCCAGTGCATTCATGCATGCCACATGTCTCTGCACAAGTTCTTTGCACTTTTCATCTGCCTCGGTTTTGTCATGCCGAAGGAAGCAGTCATCTCGGGCGGACTTGGTGTCTGGACATGCACAACATCTGAAAACCGAGTGCCAAGATTGATTGGTTATCACGCCCGTTGCAAAAAATAACATAAACGCACGGCTTGAGACCCTGCGGATTAAGTGGGTTTTGCTTGGGGTCGGACGGGTTGAATGGCTTGTCTTGTGACGGGGCTGTTCCAGGAGACCACCATGAAGTGATCTTACAGCAACATCAGAATTGAACAGCAGTTATGTAGCTTTAAAGGCATTACTTTCTCTAGCATTTGTAGGTCAAGGGAGTCGGGACTGGAAGGAAGGGACAAGGCCGTTTTAAGCGCGTCACACACTAAAAAAATCCGAATAGGACCGCATAATGTTCGATTGTCCAGCTCGCAGCTCCGACACAGCCCACCGCGACACCCTGCAATGCCGTCTGTATGGGGACTCGGTTATGTCCTATTCTTTCTAGGTGCAGTGTACGGGCAGATTGCATGTGACAATTACGGATCTTTGAATGGTTCCGAGTGCTCCTGTCCGACTGGCTTTGGTGGAACAACTTGTTCTCAACCGGGTTGTAATGGAACAATATTCGATGGATCACAACGCCCAGTAGCATCATTATCTTCGGGTTCGCCGTCATTTTCCAACCTCACTACGAGTGAGTGTACATGCCAAAGTGGGTGGACCGGGACAGGCTGCAACGTGTGTCAGAGTGCGAGTGCATGCCAAAGTGGATATTCGGCCTCTGAGCATTCCAGTACAAATGCTCCTATCGATGGAACAAGTCAAAGCCAAAATGATACACTTGTGTGCAATACTGCAGCAAGAGTGTGGGCAGCTGGTCAGATGAGCTGTCAAGTGATTGTAAGTTTCGTGCAATTTCAATGGTACATAATTCTCTCATAACGCGACAATAGAATCCCACACTGCAAGCTTTATATCCTTTATCCTCTAACCTCAACATCTTACGAACTCTCCAACCGTCCTTGACCCCAATTCCGAATACCACTGCATTCGGCGCACAAAACACCATTTTTGGACAACTTTTCTACGCAGGAGTGGAACAGTTCTTTTGCAAGGCCGATTCTTGTACGCAGGACCTTACTAGCGGGGGAACTGGCAGCGCAGACTGGAATTGTCAAAATCTTGCCTGCACATGTCGGCCAGGCACAACGTTTTGTGGGGGCGTATCTGCAATCAACCTCACTGCTACAATAAACAGTTTAGATGGAACCTTAGGCGTCACATGTGATGCTCCGGATAATAGCACGAATACTGCAAAATGCGCTTTCCAGCAGAGCGTGCTGCAATCGCTTTTCGGGTCGTCCGGACTCACCCTGACCGGTTGTACATTCGGTGAATGCGTGCGGCAGAGCGTTATCGACGAGACTGGCAGTTCCTCCTCAAGCGGAAAGAACTCAGGAGGATCATCACTTAGCGGAGGGGTCATTGCGGGTTTAGCGGTCATTGTTGCCTTGGTGTTATTGGCACTGCTGCTATTAGCGTTTGGCATCGTCAAGCAAAGAAGCGCGCGGAGATCTGGCCTTGAAGGAGGAACGGAAAAGACTGGCGGCGTGGGTGTACACTGGGACGACATTAATTACATCATACCACACTCATCGGGATTATTGGCAACCTACAAGTCCTTGAACCCGTTTGCGAGACAGAGCTATAATGTCAATGGGGCCATGTCGGACCAAACCATCTTAGGTGGCATCAGCGGACGTGTTGAGCCAGGGCAAATCATGGCTATTTTAGGTCCCAGCGGTGAGCAAGAAAAAATTGTCGCTTAATGTGGCATTTCTAAGCTATTGCTCATGTAGGTGCTGGAAAAACAACCCTTATCGAGATCTTAGCGGGTAAGAGCAAGTCAGGCCAAACTACTGGACGCGTTGCATTTCCTTCCTCCACCAACTCTCGACCTCGCATTGGCTTTGTGCCGCAGCAAGACATTTTACCGCCGACTCTTACCGTATTCGAAGCTTTGTTCTTCGCTGCTCGACTGCGACTGCCAGAAAGCATCTCTGATGTCGAGAAACAAGCGAGAGTCGAAGGCGTCATGGATATATTGGGTATCGCGGCTTTGAGGGATGTGAGAATCGGGTACGCGGGAGAAGGTGGTGGCGGAGGGCGGGTGAGGGGAATTAGTGGAGGTGAAATGAGGAGAGTCTCAATTGGGTTGGAGTTGGTTGCGAAACCTGATGTGTTGATTCTTGATGAGCCTACCTCAGGTTGGTTTCAGGTTTCATCGGAGTGCGGGAAGTACTAATACATTCAAATTAAGGCCTGGACTCCGTCTCCGCCTCAAAAGTTGCCCAAGTTCTCCATGACGTCGCACACGATACAGAAAACCCTACAGCAGTCATTGCTTCGATACATCAGCCGAGGTATGTCTCTAACGATTCATTTACTTCTAGGCCACTCACAAGCTATTTGCGGTAGCTCTCAACTTTACCAAACGTTTGACATCATTCTCGTCCTTGCTCATGGTCAGGCTATCTACTCGGGGCCCGGCTCTTTTGCGCCGGTTGACTACTTCAACCAGCATGCAGCCATACCTAAATATAAGGAAGGATACAATGTCGCGGATTACTTACTCGAAGTGGCCAGCGATCCCCCTGTTAGTCTCTTCCAGATGTCCGGTCCGATCCAGAGTACTGTTGTGGCCGGGAGCAATAATCAGGGTGAAGCTAATGTTGCTGAGAAGGGTGTAATCCAAGCAAATGGATTGGGTGGAAGCAAGCGGGATAACATACAACGCCGCTCCGGATCGTTGCTAAGAGGGAGGTACGCTGCAACATTTCTGACACAATTGGAGGTGCTTTCAGGGAGGGAGTGGAAGATCCTTAGGAGGTGACAAATCTCGTCTCTCGTTGGTTTCAGGTATTGACTTGTTTATCAAGGGATAAGACCCTCTTTTGGACCCATGTTAGTGTAGCCTGTGTCTTGGGCATATTCTGTGGTATGTGGCCTTTTGAATCCTAACCTTGTCAACTAACAATTCCTTCGATTTAGGCGGACTGTATTTTCATACCAATACAACGATAGCTGGATTTCAGTCCAGAGTAGGGTGTCTTTTCTTTTTGGTTGGTACTGTTATAGTCCTACATCCCCGATGTAGAGTTTTGATGTTTGCCTTACACCTAGGGTGCTCTCATCGCCTTCTCGTCGTTGAGCGCTTTGTACAATGTGGTGGAGATTCGTCCGCTATTCTTACGCGAGAGATCGAGCTCATATTATAGGTATGTTCGTGTCAATTGACTTTGTCCTTTAATTATGAACAATTTTCACTCCAGCCCAACTGCATGGTTACTTTCTCGATTCCTTTTCGACGTAATACCATTGCGATTGATACCCACGATCATTGTGTCTACTATGTAAGTTTTATAAATTGCGCCAGGTTTGTTGCTAATAAACTGGCGCTAGTACGTACTGGATGGCGGGTTTAGCTGCTGATGCGGCGCACTTCTTCAAATTTCTGTTCATCCTTGTTCTTTACACACTTGCCATGACTCTCTTCGTGAGTGACATATTAACTACTTTTTGCCTTTGCCGACGCCTATTCGCCCAGAACTTCCTGCTTGCCACCCTCTTCCACAACGGTGGTGTTGCTATTCTCTTATCTGCGCTGTCTGCCCTTTACCAAATGACGTTCGCGGGTTTTTTCGTCCACCTCAATTCCATACCTCCCGTATTACGCTGGCTGCAGTGGCTCTGTCCTCTGAAATACACCCTAGAAGCACTGTCTGTAAACGAGGTTGGATCTGGTCTCATGATACAAGATACGCTCCAGGGGGTCCCAGTAGACGTGTCTGCCAGTTTAATCATGAATCTTGTGAGTCATATTTTAACTCGGTACATTGTATCCGATGGTCAAACAATTCTTCCCTTAGCTTTTTGGGTTCGGGTCAAATAATTACTATCGAGATGTTCTTGTGTTGTTTGCCTATATTGCAGGATTTGGGCTTGGCGTCATTGGCGTCGTTTGGCTCAAAGTTCATGAGAGACGGTAGCATCGACGGAGGGAGTCGAGGATGGATCACAATATCATACTAATTAGCCCCATGCCATATAATTATATGTATATGTTACTACATTCTTGGTCGTGTCACGGATACCTACAGTCGGGCCGCCATGACAGCGAAGACAACGGGCTATTGATAGGCAAACGGTGCTGAACCCTCGTTCAATGTGTATGGACTAATTGCGACGCAGAGGACATTCACTACGTGAGGTTACTTAGTGACTGGATGTCTGTACTTCCGGGTTTCGCGTGCTGGCAGCGAGGTGCACTTAATTTATTATAATTTCGTCGGGAAAACTCTCCGCAGCAATTGCTGTCACTAGTATTAGGGCATAGCGGCATATCATATAATAACTTTAAACGATAGTCGCAACTAATGGAGTGCATATATAAGGTTTACATAGAATAACGGACCCGAAACCCTCAAAGCCAATTTAAGAGCGTTCGCCACGCAGGCGGCGGGCGAGAGCAAGATCTTTGGGTTGACTGCGGGCAAGACATACGTCAACAATAGAAGCAGACAACGAGAAGAATAGACTTACATTGTCACCCTCTTGGCATGAATAGCTGCCAAGTTGGTGTCCTCGAAAAGGGAGACGAGATAAGCTGTACGGAACATGAGCAAGATATCAAAGATGAAAGAGGCTGTCGGTCCTCACCTTCACTGGCCTCCTGCAAAGCCAAGACAGCAGACGACTGGAAGCGGAGGTCAGTCTTGAAATCCTGGGCGATTTCACGAACGAGGCGCTGGAAGGGGAGCTTCCTGATGAGGAGCTCGGTCGACTTCTGGTAGCGACGGATTTCACGGAGAGCGACGGTTCCTGGACGGAACCGATGAGGTTTCTTCACGCCTCCAGTGGCGGTCTAAGTCATTTACTTGTCAGAGTATGAAAGAGACAGGGGCTGAAGTATACATACTTGGGCGGTCTTGCGGGCGGCTTTGGTAGCGAGTTGCTTGCGGGGAGCTTTACCTCCTGTGGACTTTCTGGCAGTTTGCTATGAATCCAGGGTTCCATTAGTATGATTGTTTAGTGGCCATGTAATAATAAGCAAAAGTGGAGTGTGTAACAAAAGCGTAGCGAGACTTGACAAATTTGGTAAGTCTCCGAAGAAACATATCTCCACGGAATTTGAGACTCCGCATATGTTGTGGAGAGTTGGGCGAGAGGAAGTCGCAAAAGATGGAAGAGTCCAAAGGCGCGTGGGTTCGAACACCTTGTGTTGCGAAGTTTACAAGAAATAGCCACGCGCCACATGAAAACCCCATCGCAGCAGCCCCCCTGCCCTTCTGGGCCTGACAACCATTACCCAAGTCCCAGAACACCAGAGCACCGAATAGAATCACCAGAAACCTACCTTAGTACGGGCCATGTCGATTGTTTAGTCGGTAGATGAAGAAAAATGTAGTTTTGACTTGAAGTTGCCTGGGATGATGGTGGTTGCGGGTCAAGAGCGAGGGAAAAGACACAGGGCCCCACACAGGCTTATAGAGGATTTGGGGTATTTTTCGCAGCCGGATTGACTCCCTGTTTGACCCCTTCATCTGTAACGCTCAGGCCACAAGAATCACAAAGGCGCAGAGCACAGCCACATGATCCAAACATGAACAAATAAATACCCGAGCTTCACGATCCCACTTACTTGGGTTTACCGCCAGGTTATAAACGTTAACCGTTCTCTAGAGGCAATCACTGCGCATATACGCACTGCTAACGACTTGTATGCAATTTCGACAGATTGTTTTCGACAATACATTTGTCTTTTCTTGTCGCCCAATTGGAGTTTGAAGGCCGCGCCTGGAGAATATCTTGACCTCAGAAAAATACTAGTAGTCGGCCTTGAAGACCCCCAGCTCGATCTAGCAGTATCCCGTACGAAATATATCTGAGATGGCAGCAATGTCTTCTCCACTCCCCCTGCTTCTTCCTCAGAAGTCCATCCCAACTCCGAATAATGCATCTCATGTTGAATGGACACCGAAAAGATACATGTCCGAACCACAACCACCACCCATGGATGATATGAAAATTCAGGAGTTGGAAATGGCCGCCGCTCGGCAAATGATGGATGGCAAAATTGTCAAGAAGACGAGGCCGAGACGGACGGTTGATTACAATGGTGGTTTGGGTCGATGGGCACTGGTAAGCCTACTGTATGTGTACATGCTTGCATACTAATTATTGGTCGTCCCAGTTGCGTAAACTGCGACCAAACCCCACATATGTGCCATACATGAGACCAAGTCCACCATTCATAATTGATGTATGAAAGACTATTTGTCACGCTGAACTATTCACAAAGCTGAATACATTGGCCCAGCTTCTCCCTCCGACTGCATATCCGGACAATTCTTCTACATCATTATGCACGAAATTTGTGCATACATCGACCAACAAGATTCGATGTCCTGTGAACGTAGTCGTGGTCAGTCAATCGCTGATTTGATTATTTCCTTAGCCAATTTGTCAAAACACAGTGGACGCCAGAGGGCCGACGCATACTTACAGGCTCAACGAGTGGAGAATTTACCCTCTGGAATGGGCTCACTTTCAACTTCGAGACGATCCTCCAAGCGCACGACACCGCTATTCGTGCCATTTCTTTTACACACTCTGGGGCGTACTTGGCTTCGGCAGACCAAAGCGGTATTATAAAGTATTTTCAGCCCAACATGAACAATCTGACGGCGTGGAATGGTCACCGGGAAGCTATTCGAGGACTGAGTTTTAGCCCAGATGATGGACGCTTTGCGACGGCCAGCGATGATTCTACCGTTCGCATCTGGTCTTTTGAGGAAAGTCGGGGGGAAAGTGTACTTACTGGTAAGATTGCATTTCGTTAGTTTGTATCTTAAGTACTGATAATGCTGCCTAGGTCATGGATGGGATGTAAAATGCGTCGAGTGGCATCCGACGAAAGGGCTGCTTGTATCCGGAAGCAAGGACAACCTTATCAAGTTCTGGGATCCACGGACAGGTACGGTACTATCGACATTGTGAGTTATCACTTGTTTGTTCTTTTCTCGAAACTCATGTTTATTAGACATCAGCATAAAAACACTGTCCAGGCATTAGCATGGTCGCCTAACGGCAATCTCGTTGCCAGTGCCTCCCGAGATCAGACTGTCCGCGTGTTTGACATTCGTGCAATGAAAGAGTTCCGTGTTCTGAAGGGGCACAAGAAAGAAGTTTGCTGTTAGTGACATAATTACAAGTCAATTTACGTCTATCCTCATTTTTTACCATCGATCTAGCGGTGACATGGCACCCTGTCCATCCTATCCTTGTCTCTGGCGGTTCAGAAGGCGCAATTCTGCACTGGGATCTCTCAGCACCTGAACCATCCATGTCCATGGCTCAACTCACTTCTCAACCTCGTGCAACGCTGTCACAAGCCCACGATTCCAATGTGTGGTCCTTAGCCTTCCACCCTTTAGGCCATCTTCTGGTCAGTGCATCTAATGACCACACAACCCGATTTTGGTCCCGAGAACGACCAGGAGATGCCACATCTGTGTTCTCTGGCGGAGGAGAAAAACCACCAGAAATCATTGATACGAGCGGCCAGGACGATGATGACGATGCTACGGTTCCTGGCTTCAGCTACGGAGGAGCTGGTGGAAACTGGTATGGTAAAGATGAGGACGGCGATGGAGGTGCGCCGAACAATCCGTCTTCTGAGAATGGATACGGTCGAAGGGGACCTTACTCAGAGAGTTCGGGAGGAGGGATGACGGATGATTTTATTCCTGGATTCGGCGCTTCCGAGAACACTAGCTCTTCGTCGGTTGCTGGGCGGCAGAGTGGGCCATTACCTTCCCAGGAAGATATGGTGAGAGTCACTGGAAACGAACCTCAGTGGGGTCGGGGTGGTGGGAGAGGTGGAGCAGGTGGCGGTAATCGCCAGGGCCGGTGGGGTCCTCGCGGGGGAGGAAGATATTAGAGTAAACATTGATTGCGTGGTGATCGCTATCCTAATTGAATAGCTGAGTTGCAAGAATTGTGGCATTGGGAATGAGTCTTTGGGAACTGTGTCGGAGACATAAAAAGCAAGAGCCCAGTTACTGGCTGAAATCTACCGGACGTACTTATGGTGGAGATAAAATGTGCAAATGTATGAATAGTATGTATGCTGTTCGTCCGTCACCCTAAAATAAACAGAAGGCTCATATCTGAGCCTATAGAATACAATCATGACAGTTCGTAATATAGTAATAGTGACCTTGTGGAGACCTGTATTAGTACAATGTCTCAATCTATACTCGTGTATTGGATTATGCTTGAGCCCTAACTCAGAAGGGCGTAGATGAACGGGACAAAGAAGCGACGAAACTACTAGCCTTGGGTGTGGATGAACCACTTCTGTGGGCGAGCTCGTCAAAGCTGGGTGACCTGTGAGTGGGAGTGTTGAAAAGTGACGAATAGCTTGGCGAGAATGAACCAGTGGGTGATTGGAAGAGAAATTCCTCGATACTTGATGCCGAGTGGGAGCGTGGGATCTCGTCCATCAATACGTTCGGTGGGGAATCTGTGCTGCCAGTGTAAAAACAGAAGCTACCAACGGAATTAACTGAGAATCACACTTAAAAGAGAATATAACCGCACCGATTGAGGAACGAGCTATAATTGTCATGCCCGTTGTAACCGCTTGGAATGGCTGGGGAGCATTCACGATCAGTCATCGTGTGTTTAAACTCATCTGTAGGAGATAGCGACGGAGATGTCATGGAAGAACCGGAGGGCGAGGAGATGGGAGGTGTTGAATCGTCGCTCCCCCCGGTAGGCATATACTGCGCTGCAGGCCAGCTGGGGGCAAAAGTTGCAACAGGATTATACGGAGGACTCTTCCGGGAGCCATCTCTCGGCGGAAACGAATGGAACCTAGACAGCTGTGACGGCAGTGTCAGTGGCGTTGAAGCCGAACTGGGCGATGGACTCAAAACGCCAGGCGTTCCGGGCGGAGTCCTTTTGACTCCGGTGGCTTCTGACATGCTCCTTTCAAAGTATCCTCTTTGGTGATGTCTACGAGTGAGTGGAAGACCGAAGAGTGCATCGTCGAGATCGGAGTCGACAGCTGTAGGTACACGGGCCACTACATCATCCAAACCAGGAGACCCTAAAGCACTCGTCCGTGGGCTTCGGGGTGGAAGGTCAAAATTCTTGCGAAGTTCAGGGGATGTTTTCTGTGGCCATGGAATGGTGTTGGACGTGGAAGGATACGTATTTGCTCTGATATGGGGAGGCGTATGCGAGACGGTCTTCCATGAGTTGTCCTTCAGCGAGGCAGAAAAGTCGTATCGAGCAGACAGGGACTTGTCTGCTTGCAGAACTGGTGGCTTTTGAGCTTCCAGTCTCGCTTGACGGTGGACACGATGAGCCAAAAACGAGACTCCACTGTCTCGGCCCTGAGCAACCTGTTCCAGTCTGCTCTTCAAATGTGTGATGGCGCCTCCGCTGGATACGTCCTCCTCCTTCGGCATCTGCTTCTGGGGTTGCACTTGCGATTTTGTGAACCTGGCCAAGTAATTTTCACCTCCATTGTTGTCCCAAATCTCTCTTCCTGCAACTGTATATCTCAATGCTAAGAACAAAGCCTTCTCCTCGATGCGCGCCATAATGTCGTTGAGACGGATTGTAAACCCGAAGATGTCGAAATTGTTGTCCTCTACAGACTCGACATACTTCGCCGTTACCTCGCTTGTGGTCTGCCACCAATCAAACGTGAACCGTACCGCGAGCCACTTCTCAAATGCGATGTTCTTCACCTTCACCCGCCCATAGATGCTCGTCGAGTCCGAAGACAACGTAAGCTCCTGTAGCGCAACATCTACGCCAGCCTTTCTCTTCTTCGGCATATTGGTGATGTGCATGACTAAATTCTTCCTCATTTTCTCTTCATCGGACGAATGGCCATATATAAACTCCGGGAACTCATTATCTGTCCCGCTTGTATCCGTTGGGCTGCCATCTCGAGAGACAGCCAGGGGTTTCTGCTCGGCTAGGAACAATTTAACATGCTCCAGCTGGGCATCGAAGTGCACGGCCTTGGATTGCGTAGGCGTATTTGGCTCGCTCTTGCTTGAAGATGATTTTATGATGACAGACAATCCCGGTCGCTTCAGGGATTTTAAAGAAGACTTTATAGGCTCGCCGGACTTCTTTCGTAGTAGCCTGGCTTCAGATGGGAGTAAGGCGGAGACGGTTGCGGGAGGTATGGGAAGGAATTGCGAATCTATCAGCGTGTCCACATGGGATTCAGATACGTGGCGGGTAGGCACAGTCTCATAGTTAATTCCAAGCTTCACGACTTTGCTAGACAACCCCTGACTTTCACGAGTGGACGGAAGCGAGTTAAGCGTGACATCGTTCGACGCCTCTCCCTGGATCGAGAGTGGTTTTACAGCCCAACCGAGGGCCGGAGGTTCGCGTTTTGAGGAAGTCTGTTTCGATCTCGTCGCCGGTGGAGGCAATGAGTACTGCTCGGCAGCAATTCGAGGGGGTGATCGTTGACCACGAACCCGCTTGGGGCGTAGAATAATGGTAGGCTGCGATCCATCTGACGAGGTAGAAGATGAACTCGAATCTGACTCTGAGAAACGAGCTGCCTCGTCTTGCTGTGACGAGATAGTAGAAGCAAGGGCAACTGCAGGAGGTGGTGTAGGCGGATGTACAACTAACGTTGCAGCCGTCGTCGCGCCTGTAATCGAAGCTAGTGTTGGCTCAGATGTCGGGTGCGTTTGTGAACGGCGTGAAGATGAAGTTCTGCGAGGGATAGATGGAAGTGGGCATCCTGCCATATTTGAATTCCGGGGATAGTCCATGACGTGTGAAAACGATGGCTCGAGCGTAGTGCAGATAGTTGAGGTCATTGGGTAGACAGTAGGCGCGCCGCAAGACTGTCAACGACACCCAGTAAATAGATAAAGTGAGAGATAATGATAACAGGCGAGAAGGCAGCTCCAGTCCCTGCGCGACTGTCCTGTCAATTGACTAGGACAGCTTTTAAACTTCAGAGAAGGGAGAAGATAGTCTGAAACCATGGGGAGATGTGAGACAAACTGGATGGCTGACACAAGTTTCGATACTGACCGAGTTCAATCCTCCAGTTTATTTACCGCGGATATAACCACTAGATAAATAGGTCCAGACAGCAATGGCGATATGAATTCGCGAAGAGTTATGACAGCAAGTCCTGAAGTATGTACTGAATATTACTGAAATAAAGCTGTACGTTTAGAACCACTTCTATGCTTCAAAAAGCTGTGACCTACCAGGAGGAGTTTCCGAAGAGTTGAGCTGAGACTCAACAAACGTAAAGATCGTATAAGATGTCGTTCACGCTCAGCTCAGTGCTGAGCGGGAGGTGGTTGAGGAACACCATGAAAAGTTTCTCTTAGGCAGCCGGAACGCGGGTCCGATTCCGAATGATTGTGGCGGTGCTCATTTCTTAGTCCTCACTGCTCGTTCGTCAACTGTCAAACGTGGGTGTGTCAAAGGCTTATCTATTAGCGGACTACCACAAAAAGCCCACGGAACGTGAATAGCTACCACAGGCTACGACCTAGTACCACTGCGGGAAATCAGCAAACTACTGTAGTAGCGACTTAGCCAGACTACTGGTCCACTGGACCATTGCAGCCAAATACTCAGTCACAAGGCACGGTCGGCTGGTCAAACAAAGCATTTGGTCACCATTTGCCTAAATGTTATTTGACTAGCCTTGTTTCTGCTGTATGAGGCAGAATTCTCGCCTGATCAGTGGTATGTCACAGTACTCTAGTGTGTGTGTGTGAGAGTACAACCTGGGCCTCCTTGGATATACTCTCACCCTGTCTGTCAAGGTCCAACGTCTGCAGAGTGCCTGCAAATGCTATCACAGTTAGTTGATGATAGCTCAGCCTGACGCCTCAGGTACCGAATTTGAAATATCTCGCCCTGGGCTGATCAATCCCCCTACCAGTCTCATTGCCATCTGCACTAGAGTCCTTAATGCCAGTTGAGGTATGTGCGGGGGAGCAGATGAAGACGAAGAGTTCTGCATGGAAATTGCAGCTATAGAATTGATCGCGACGAAACCATCATATATAACACAAATATCACTTACGCTCGTTCCCACCCTGTTCTGGAGTAACGCAGCAGAGGCATCAGGACTAACGTTGGGCACATATGTGTCGTGATACTTACAGCCACCCACTGAGTCGAAGAGGGCCCCACCAGTCGTGCATCCATGACTGAAACCAAGAATACAGCCGTTGAAGCACTGAAGGCATTCAATTATGAGCGATACAAGGCTGGGCAGACGGATAGTAAGGCGTAGGAGGCTCAGCGCGCGTGACAGAGAAGCCTAATTTTTAAAAATATGCAAAAACCTGATAACAACCATGATGCATATGGGTCGATAGAGATACATACCTGATACTTTCAAATGAAAGGTCCTCCGTGCTGATCATCTCAGTGGCAAACGCTTGCTGTCTCTTTCGTACAGAAGAGTGTGCCTCTTTCGACGAGATGCTCCTCAGGTAGTAACTCCAAGCGTTTGTGAATTTTAGAGGCTTTACCTTCCTTTCAGACAATGTGAGGGGCCCGGGCGAGATGTCCCACCGAACGCCTCGTGCTAATGTTACATGCGCCTGAGCAATCCCTGCCATATGGTGTAGCTGATAGACTTGCTAATAAAATGTCAGAGCTTTCAACATAGTCGCAAAAGGACCAGAACGAGCCCACCTGGATGCACTAGGAGTTGCTTTCAAAGCATTGAACATAGCTGATCTAGCACGAACACATGCAGTTCCAGATCCGTCACATGCAGAAGGCTCAAAGTCCATTTCCCGCGTTTTGGAATAACAGGTCTTCAACCGGTGATCGAGCTAATGATGAAAGGTAGGCGAGAGTTGGATACTGCACTTACGGTAACTTTGTCCAATTCAATCCGCCATCCTCGTCACCTGAAGAGTTCTCCTCATCGGCATCCAGACGATCAGAAGATTCGATGGAATCTGGTGAAGCGCCGGGTTGTTTGAGCGAGTCGTCCATTTGGAAGTTGAATGGCAAATTTTCAAGTTTGGTTTCTCAACAATTGCTGACGTGCCACGGGAACAAATGAAGTGATGTTGGAGAGAAATATCTTGCAAGAAGACTGCAGTCTCCTTGGTTGGATGGGTAGAGGTTGGCGAAACAATACATATGAAGGGCTATCTTAGCTAGGGGGCAATGTAATAAGGTAACAAAACAAAAAAATTGTACGAGGAAGTCACTGGAAAAGAGACAAAGTTAAGAAACAAGTACACCAAGACAGGCTGAACTCGAAAGACTCAGATCATCCTAACCCAACCCTGGCAGAGGTGGGACTTCGTCTGCATTAAAACGGTCTTTCCTCCAACTGACAGCTTCACCCTGGGTACGCAGCCTCATGGCAAACCCTTTGCCACGCGGTACAGAGCCATCCGACTCATAGTCTTTACCAATGGGCAGCCACTCCGTGCTTGCTGGATCTGTCGGCAGGGATCAGCATAAAGGAGATATATGAATCAGAGACTCGGACAAGCGTACTTTCGACAATATCAATGACATGCTTATCAGCTAACGAGACGGTTCGCTGACGACCTGCAAGTGCTCGTTCGCATACTACTTTTTTAATTACGTGCGGCTAAGATTACAACAGCGTTAGTTTCCGGAAATAGCACCATTTAAAGTTGTAAAGTACACACCTTTGCTTTGTTTACAACACAGCCCAATATCCCTCCTACACCCGAATCTTCTGCCCATGAGCCAGACTCCCCACCACCAGTGACACCATCTTTCCAGAGAATTTGGTCTTCTAGGGGTGTTCTGTCATTGATTGATCTATAAGCTGGCGGTGATTGAGCCTCAGTGGGCGATATGAAGTGTTTCGTTCGGAAGGCGTGCGTGCATGCTTCGTGAATTATGATAATGGCTCCGAGCAGTGTGTGCCCCGCTACTTGGAAGGGGTTTGGACGAGATGGTGCCAAAGCTGTGGCGAGATCCTGCACATTCTATAGATGTGCATTAGTACGATCATGACCAGCTAAGGATAAACATTGAAAACAATCACACCCACTTGAAGGTTAATGAAGATTTTATGACGCAAGTTCGCGGTACGCGAGTGCCAACCATATTTATCTGGATTGGTCTCGTCAGCGTAGATTGCTGGCCATTGACCATTGACAATTTGGTGTCCGATCTTTAGTTCCGCTTCCGTCGCCACTGCATCCAATGGTATGGGCATATTTGCTTTGTCATTGCTCCAACTGTAGCGCAGGATGATAGCGATTGCGTTAAGGATACTTGGATGGTTCGCCAACTTGTGTGCCAGCTTGATCATCTTCTCTAGGGCAGCAGAAAGCTCAGCGTTCATTGGTTTTAGGTTAAGCTCATCTCGTTTGGGAGTGGATGGGGAACTAGGATCACTTGCAGCAAGATAACGATGAGTGGATGTTGGCATGACGGTGATGAAGCTAGGGAAGTTGTGGGCACAGGAAAAGTGCTCAAAGGGCAGTGGCGGGTTGGTGGCGGGCCCAGGCTAGTGACGCACCCGATTTCCTTTTACGGATTTATGCGATAAATCGAGAATTACCTTGCACACACCAATTTTCAGCCATTGAAAATATTCATGCAGCCAGTAAGCAATTTTTAAATTTAGCCCCTGAAGTCATATTGTAAATATGTCTCACCAAACTCAAGCCAGAGACGAAAATGTGGCTGCCGCCTCGGCGCTAATCACCTTCCGAAAACGGAAAACGCGCTCAAAACCATACATTCCGATGCGGACACATCATATTGGTTCAAGCTAGAGGCAGTATTTTATAAAAATTATTTTCATGGAGAGTCAATTTGAACGGCAAAAGTGTGTTGGGAAATGATTGAACGGTAAACTCTTGGGTAAACTGCAACTTGATGTGACGCAACAATTTCCTTTCCGAAATAGGAAATCAGGTGTGTCCTGGCGGGAGGCAGGTGTGATGCATGACTGGTGTTGCACTACGGCTGGCAGCCAATACACAGCGCCACGGCATCAGATATCACTTTTCGACGAGTTACATTAGCTACGTAACAATCCAGCGCGTTTGAAACCTGAAAGCCCAGGTTGCCATTTAACTTATCCTAATCAGGTCCAATTTGTGGCTAGATCGAATATGCAACCCAAAATCACCCGGACCACAAGCGCTATGTATCTGCAACCCTGAAAGACAATATGTAATTTTTACTACTCACCGACTGTCATAACGTAGAGGTGGAATGATGTCCAACCTAGTGACAACAGTCGAATTGGTGCACGCTGCCCGTCGACGTCCTCGACTGTGTTTCGACAAAAGCTCGCATGCACAATTCTACCTTCATCAGAGCTTTACTATTTATGAGATGATACAGCCTCGTATCGGTTCCACTCCCTTTTGTGTCGAATACATATTCTAAACAAACCTGCGAAAGATAAATTTAATACAGCAGTGTCAGATCACGAAGCTATTGGATACAACCTTTGGACAAGGAAGAAGAAAACCAGAGAGCGTATGGACGAAACTAAAGCTCGATACTTCTCATCAGACTGGAGAAGCATTTGTCCACGGCTCCTTGCCGCATCTGTTGGTACGCTCTTGTTCGAGCATCACTGCATGCTGTCCTGTATCGAATGTTTGACGGTCAACTTGGTGCATCAAGTCCGCATATCTGAGTGGAAGAATCATACCAGCAATCGGAAAGACGTTGCCAAGTTTCTTGAGAGCGAGAATCAGGACATTCAGCTCCCGAGCGATACCATGCATTTCACGGGCGCGATTGTTGCTTTTGTTACTGAGGACGATAAGATGAATGTATAACCTGCCGATCGTTTTCCAACATGCCTAATGCCAATAGATGAACCGATGAGAAAGGGGCAATGATTACCGCGTACTACAACTTACACTAATGATTGGGTCGAGGAATCGATAATCATCTTCTTTCAATTGGCGAATGTGATATGAGATTGTATGCGCGGCCTTGAGGCAAACTTCAGAAGCGGACATAGACTTCCCAAGGTGGTCTCGCTGGAGGTAAACATAGGCAACGTTTATCATGGCATGAATGATGAGAACATCAACGTCAATCCCTGGAGGTTGTGTGCGCAGGGGGTCGGGTCCGAAGATAGGCGGTACGAGCAAAGAGAATCGGTCCAGGGCTTGCCCAACTTCTTGGCGCTCTGTCCAGAAGAGTTCGCCTTTAAGAGATGCTAAGACACCAAATCAAGTCTGTGTTAACCTCCAAGTAGACTGCACACGTACATGAAGATATACGATACGCGCGTTCGTAAATAGTAACAGCTTCAGCGCGTAAAGCTGGTACAAAGTGTATCTGGTTAAATTCCAGTCAATCCAAAGTGATATCACGAAAGATGAAAAAAGAGCTTACACTGGGAGTCGTAGATCGTGGCAATGGCGTCTCTATCTTTAATGTCTCGGAAGTTTGGTCGCCCGGTAACGCAGCGGGAAGTCCGCTTGCTACTGACCAGGAGCGATCAACAATGAGCACCTGCCAAAAGACGCTTATGCGATCCCTAAGCTCCTTGCCGTCGCGAGCGGGCGGAATCACAGCGGAAAGGATGTCTTGTGGTGAGGACTCCGGACCAGAAATTTGGTGGAGACCAAGATTGATGGCCAGCCTGGCCGCTGCGAAGGAGTGACGATAACCCTCTGAAATGCGAGAGTTTGCATATTGGTAAACCGCGACTAAACATAGGGCTGAAGCGACGTCAATGAGACGATCTGAGCGTTCAAGGGCAGCAGATATAGCGCTCAAAGTTTCTACGAGGAAGTAGGTCTCGAGCTCGGCGAACCACGGCGATTGTGAGAAATTACAGGCACTAAGGTAAATTGCATTCACGAGGGCGGGATGAAGTTGCCCGTCAGGAGACTGTAGGCGGCTGGGGTCGACTTCGAAACTACACTGGTGGCGGTGAGCCATAAATATTGTCATACTTGATTGTGATATACGTCAGGCACAAGGGCGAATTCACAAGGAGGTACTTACAGTTCCTGTTTACAGCGTTGAGCAGGGAATTCTATTTCTCCCTGTGGGGGTGAGCTGTATAGACTAAGGTGGGTACTACTTGGTAATTCGAACATGTTCCTGTATTCAGTTGGAGTGGAAGATCTGCTGGGAGCAAGCGGTTGAAAGAAGTCGGATGGAGAAACAGGAAACGTGCCGGCCGATCCGTCGGGTTCAAATGGTTCAAATGCCGCAAGGAAGTTGCTGGGCGCTATAGTGTCGAAAACTAACGAGGGGAAGTCGACTGTTGAGGAATCTTGATTGTACATGTCATCTGGAGGGTAGACTGGAGCCTCCTGATACGATTTCAAAGGATGGATAGGCTGGGCTGGAACATCTTCGAGCTTTCGAAGTTTTTGCTCAAGCGATAATAGTTTCTCCTGGAGTATCTGGGTTCGACTTTTTCGATGTCGATCGTCGAAATCACAGGACTCTGCTCTGTTTGCCTTGACACATTGTGAGCAACTAGGTCTAACTCCATCGCAACGCTGTATGAGAAAGATTGAGTGCATGTCTAGTTACTCAACAACTCATTCTAATTCACCATCTTTCGTTTCCTGAAAGGGTTTAACAGAAGCGTCAACCTAAATTATCTTCAGCTGTAGATGATATACACCGTGACGTACCGACAACATAGACAAGCGGACCCCCTCTGAAGAGGGTTGTTTTTGTTTTTCAGCGGCATAACTGTTCAGTGTGAAGGTCAGGTTCATAAGAATGCCGTAACGCCGTCAAGTTGCGTCTGCAGTGGTGGAAAGTGTTCACCACGGACCGACAAGGCAAACAGGTCCCAATATATGTTCATCTATGATAGGTTCCTGAAACGACAGGGACATCAGCTAACGGGCGCGTCCAACGGAAACAGCAAGATTCCATCGATAAGGGGTTCTCGGAAGCCATAATTTAATAATTGAGGTAGTCAACCGCGCATGTGAAAGCGGTGCAGTTACCAGTAAATCATGATCGACATATTATTGTCGCCCGATCGTCTATTTCGTCAGCCATGCCCTACGGAATGATTAATGAGCTCTATGGTGGGCGGCGAACTGCTTAAAATTTTCTGACCGGCCAACTTTGTGACAGGTTTCATTTTTCCGTTGTGGTCTGATTGAGGTTCTATTTTCTAAAATCATTATGTAGCACTGCGCCTTGGGAACAGGCTCCCTATTTTAGTTCGCGCGATTTGAACGTAGGGCCTTTGACAGCTAATTTGAATTTGTCACGCGACAAGGCCAACTGCCGAAGTGGTCACGAAAAGTCACGCTTTCGACACATTTCACCTCCCCAGCAAGAACTACTAGTCCTATAGCTTCAGGAATTTGCTTTATACAATACAGTACGCCTCCAGACGAGTGTAGTTTTTTTCAGGAGAAAAAGCCCGTGTATTGTTTTGACCGAGACTGTTCGATATGAAAACCCCATAGACAGTCACGTTGACACAACTGTGGACTATCTAATAAAACAATATAAACTCATGGTCATGCTCGTGTAAATTACATGCCAAATGGTCAACAAGAATAAGCCAATCGAATTCATTCAATCCGCAATAATGAGACTCAAGTGAGACTCGACGCGTATCCGACAGAAAGAAATGCGAAAATACCGGATCACCGAGGTATTCCGGGGTTGGGCATGGATACATCGTGTAGACTTACGCCCAGATCACGGCACCAATGTTTCTGCCGATGCTTCTGTTCCATGTATGTCTCTGCGAGCGGCGTTCGAATGGTGATATCTGATGGACCAATCGTGCAGCCAACCTGGAGTATCAAGGACTTCTCAAGGTCACCGAGATGCGTGAGGATCGCAGTACACTGTGACACCAGCAGATGCAGGCAACGGCAAGCTGCCAAGAGGTAGCAGACAAGATGGCTAATTCTGAAGTAAGGATGAGTATTTACATCAAAAAAGCCAGATGACTGCTGGGCATATATGTATTCTATGATTTGCCCTTGAAAACTTTGCTGAGATTGTCCCAAACCACGGAGGGCGATTGCGCAGCGTCGATCCCAACCCACAGTCCCTTCGACTTGTAATATTCCACCACGGGGCCGGTTTGAGAGTGGAACGCCGCTAATCGTTTGCGTAGAGTCTCGACATTGTCGTCCGACCGCTGAATGAGAGGTTCTCCAGTCACATCGTCCGTCATAGATTTTTTGGGAGGGCTGGATTGAGATAGTATGAGATAACAGCTCTACTACGGTGACTTAAATATTCGCCGAAGACATACTGGAACTCTTTGTGGTATGTCCGTCCGCTTGCAGGATGAATCAAACGACCCGTTATGCGAGAAATGAGAAGCTGGTCCGCGATGTTGAGTTGAACAACAGAGTCGAGTGTCTCTTTGCGCTCAGCAAGCATGCCATCAAGCTTCTCAGCCTGCGGAACTGTACGCGGGAAGCCATCCAACACAAATCTGTGACACGATGCATGGGTCAACGTCAAATATCAGGAACGGAATAAAAGCAGGACAGGTAGCGCTCTAGAAGGCCTTAGCGTGATGCAATGAAAGATAATCACTCACCCATTCTTGCAAGCCTTGTTATTTTCCAATTGGTCCCTGATCATGCCAACCATGATTTCGTCGCTAACAAGACCGCCGGCATCCATGATTTTCTTCGCCTCAACTCCGAGAGAAGTTTTCTGTGCGACCTGCTCCCGCAACATGTCTCCAGTAGCCAGGTGACATATGCAATATTTGTCGCGAATCTTCGGAGCCTGTGTCCCCTTCCCTTCGACCGAAAGTCAGACAAAGTACGATAATATGAACTATCTGCACACCTGCGCCCGGTGGCCCTATCAAAATTGTCCGAAGCTGCTGGGCGGGCGTTGATGTTCCAGGGACAGAACTTTTTGCTTTCGCTTCCAGCGCATTAATTTTGTCATTGAGTTGCGCGACTAGAGACTTCAGGTAATCAAGCTCATTTGACGGTGCCATGACGGCAGTAGGGAGAGTTCAACCAACAGTATGACCCTGATGGAAGACGTGGCTTGAGTTGAGCGCGGAATTTAGCGAGGGATTTCTCAGCCACTCTTCGGTTTCCACGACCACCCGCTGCTCTCATTTTCATTGAAACAATCCTCCAGTTACTTCCAATATCATGTCTGTAACCTCGGCCACGATTGGAGTATCTGTGGAATTATGGCGGTTAAATGAATTACTTTGGTTGGGTCGAGATTTTATGTACATAATACATGTGCCATCCCCATTCCGCGATGACTAGCTGCTCAAATATTTCAGAACAAAACTCTGCGCTCGCATAGACAGTATTTAAATTGTTATTCAAGCACTGTCTGAAGTTTTCATCGAATGAGATAGCTAACTGTGCAATGCCACTGCAGGAATCAAGCGCCCGGTCCAAAATTAGCCAATCCATCGACGTGTCTCCTCCTACCACGACAAAACTAATACTGCAGCTTGTGCCCGGACATTCTTTACTGGTCTTGTTGCTGGGATCGACATAGGCTAATATGGTTGCTTTCTTGTCCCTGTTGTTGCCGTTAATAAGCCTCGCTGGTCTCATTAACGCAAAATCCAGCTCTGGAGACTCAGTCTTAATAGTGCTGGAACCAAACCTCCAAAAAGAAGACTACAGTATCTTTTTTACGAGTCTGACCGGTATGCACGCTGCCCTCTGTTACTCTATTTATGCTAACGTGAACGTAGAACGAGGTTATGACCTTACTTTCCGTGCGCCAAAGGACCTTACACCGCTGATTATAGAAGACGATATTCCGTCCTTCGCGCATGTTGTTCTATTTACGCCAGAGTCCAAAAGTGCGCCAACTAACTTGGTTGAAATTCTCGCCACTGAATTTGTGTTGTCAGGTTATGCACCTGATATTACACCTCAGTCTTTAGTGACACTGCTTTCCGACAAGACCAACCTCCTCTTGGTCCTTGGTCCAAAACAAACAATCCTAACATCCCTCGCATCCGAATTCTCTCTTATTTTGCCCCCTCCTGGAACACCTCTTATATCCCACTTCCCCAAACGAGACACCCCAGCAAGTGTCATACCCATCGATATTCCCTCGCACCCCATCCTAACATCCGGAACGCCCCCGATCTGGTTCTCAGGTACTCCACATGCCCTAGGCAATAACCCCCAACTCTTCCCAATTGTACATGCTCCCGCCGAGAGTTTCGCGGCTGATTCAACAGAAGACTCAAATGCAGACGCGTTGGTGGATGCCGCTGATAAGGGTGGAGAAGGTTTATGGGCTGGGAGTTCGATGGCTGTTGTAAGTGGGTTCCAGACGAAGGATGGAGCGCGGGTGGCATGGGTGGGTGGTTTGGAGTTGTTCAGCGATGCGTTTGCGAGAAAAGAGCTGTCCAAGTGAGTGATGGGTCCTTGATGTTTATACAGTTTGATGTTGATTTATTGCAGAGGAAAAGCCTCCGGCAATGCTCAATTCGCTCAGGATATCACTGCGTGGACATTCCAAGAGACACTGGCCCTCCGAATTGATAGCATCTCCCATCACAAAGTGAACGAAACTAGTCCTCCTGAGGTGTACACCACCAATGACCAAGCCGTAAGCTCCGACTTGTTCGAGTCATACGAGTGTCTGACTCGTAATCTCTTAGGTGTTTACCGCGAAAATTTCTAAATACGATGTCAAGACTTCCAGCTGGCAGCCATACTCGGGGCTCAAGGATCTGCAACTCGAATTCACTATGTTAGACCCTCATATCCGGACCATTCTTGCTCCAGTATCTGGATCTCCCGGTACATACTCGGTAACATTCCGCGTCCCTGACAGGCACGGTGTCTTCAAATTCGTCATCGACTACAAGCGTAAAGGGTTCGTGCCAAATATGTTTGCATTAAAGCGAGCGTGATACTTACCATGTTCTTTAGATGGTCTACCTTGCAAAGCTCGACAACTATCCCCGTCGTGCCACCTCGTCATGACGGATATCCTCGCTTCCTCAGTGCAGCATGGCCGTATTACGCCGGTGCCATCAGTACGAGTATAGGTTTCGTAGTATTCTCGACAATTTTCTTGGCTGGTGATGTTCGGGACGTCAAGAAAGGCAAAGGCCAGAAGATGGAGTAGATGAGGTATTTACGGCCAAATGTGCAGGATACATCCAAAATTATACAGACTCCACCTATTTCGCGTCTGTGGCCATTTTGAGGTGGACATCGGACCGCCTCGAAAGTTGCGACCACTCTCAGTTCGTCCAACGCGAAATACGAACCACAATTTTTTGCTTCTCTGTCCCAACCTTTTCGTGGTCATGCGGAGCCCGCCATAACTGATTGTAAGATATCCCTGCTTAGTTTTTGATTATGTTTGTCGGTTCCCTCACTGTCGACGAGAAATTCGCGCCTGAGCTGGTGGAGTATTGGGCTCACAAGTATCAAGAGACGAAATCAGCGCTTGCCGAGGTGCAGGTTCGTGGTCTCGACCATTTACTTAGTTCCACTCTCACTTACCCAACGACGTATTGTTCTGTAGCAATCGAGTCAGCTCCAAGCTGATAAAACGCGTGTTCGAACATCACTCACTCAAAGCTGAAAGATTTGATCGCGTCGTTGCAGACTAAAAACCATAAACGCCCAGGAGTTGGAAGAAGACCTTCGCCAGCAACTGTCTGCCGCAAACAATGAAAAGCAGGAGTTGCTGAAACAAATTTCGGAAGTCAAGGTTGACAAGGTTGCTCTCAAGCAGCAGGTGGGTATGCATATATGCGCGTATACGTTGATGAAGATGTTGACATCAAATGTCCCAGCCTCAAGAGATTGCTCTTGCGGTCGAGATCGATCAAAGCAGAAGACAGAATCAAAAACATGTTCGCTTGAGTCTCGTTTGTTGAACCGACCTTCCGATGATCGTTCTTCAGCCCACTAGCAATCGTAGATAACCTGTCATCGGTAAGTGCTCTGAGACCTCTATACCTCTATGATCGCTATAAGGTTAAACCTAAAACGCAAAGCAATTAATCAAAAACTAAACCAGGGGTTTTTCCTTCCAGCCCAACGCGTGCTATATAGCATCTACTTTCTTCCCAAGCGTCCTAATCGCATGCCCCTTGTGATTTCCTGCCCACGGCCAGTCCGGCTACTGGTTTTATCCATCCTGGTCTCTTCCTGACGACGCCAGATTTGAATTAGTTGTCGAAAGTCGTGCCGGGGAGGTACCATTTTGCTTCATACGCGTGGCTTCGGTGTTGACTGACCTTATTATTATAGCTTGGTTCCTACATTAGCACCGATATGCCTGGAGCTGAAATGCATCTGTCTGAATGGATAGTTCTTGACCAGCAGGTGGGCTCCATCCAGGCTCTGAACATGCTTTACTTATCTAACCCTCAGATTAACATCGCGGACGCGTTGCGAACGAAAGACTTCGACCAGGTTACACCACATTATTCCCCGTACAGTTAGGCATCAGACGGTGACCTTGTTACAGCTTGTGCTGTCTCGGGTTCAACATGTCAGGCCTTACATTCTGCCGCCGCCGCAACAGGTATCGCAGGAACTTTTGATTTAGTGTCCGGCAAACGGCATTGGAAGAGTCAAGCGCCAAGTGATAGAGAGCTAGGCGAGGATGGGATCCGCAAGAAAGCGAAACCCGTTCTGCATGCATCTCAACATCCCGAGAGCGACAAATAGAACGCCTGAAACAGGCAGCCTCAGCCCACAGATGAAGATGTGGTTGTTTTTCCGGATACATGTAGAACTGATTTTGAAATCGACTTTAAATCAGAGTATGTAATTATTGTTGCGAGATGGAATTTATTAACGCCGCCAGAGATTGCCACAGCAGACTCGTGGACATCACGTGCGTTAATTCCGTTTCACTTTCTTGCTTTGTCCAATGTGCTGCTATCTTCAGAACCATTTTATTGTCTACCAACATCGAGATCTACTTGTATCCGGCAATCAAAATTCCTCTCCGATATCATATTATGAATGAGCGCCGTCGTTGCCTCATGTTTTCCGATTAGCGGGTGGCACTGTGGCTTGTCATTGTGGCCAAGATGCTTTGTCTTCCATTCGTAGTCGTGGCGCCATGCCATGGCCAATTTTCTGGCCGTATATAGTCTGGCCAAACCCCATTTTCGCGCTTTCAACCTACCGCTTGTCCTGCAGACGACATGGATCCTCTCAATGTTGCCAATGCAACCGACACATTCAGTCTCGAGAAATACAAAGTGAGCGCATTTTGGCTATGAGTATGTCCTCGCCATTCATTTCCTTGCCCTTTCACAGAAAGACTTGGAGTCGCTCATAGCATCAAACTTCGGTTCAGGCGGTCAATACTGCCACCACGTCACTGCAGACCCCGCCGCTTCTGCCAGTGTGAAACATGGTCTTAGCATCCAGTCAGTTGGTCCCATAGAGCTCCCGCTCAGCCATGGAGATGCTGCTCGACTCGTGTCACGAGCAGAACCTCTTGGGTTAGAACTTTGGGGTTTCGCATCGACGCAGCTGGCTTTCGCAAAGAATCCTGGATGGCTAGCACTGCGGGACAAACTCATGAAGGAAATTTGGATGGATCTTTCTCCTTATGAAGAGCGACCGTCATTCAAACTAGACAAGCTACTACTCTACGGACCAGGGTCAAGGTAATCATATACTCGTCGATATCAAATCGATCTCGCTCATGCTCTGTTCGAAATATCTAGCGTTGGAGAGTATCCAAAGTACGGTGATTGTAAATATAGACGGGATTCTCGTATCTAACGTCCCACGACAGGTCACAGCCAAACGAACGCAGCTTCGCCACTCTTCAAATCTTGCTTCCGTCCCGCTATATCGGAGGCCGAGTAGAGATTACTTACGGGACCGCGTCTACCCACTATGACGTCGATAAAGCTTCCGAGAATACAGTATCTGCCATCGCTTGGTATTCGGACGCCGTATACAAGACAGAGCCTATCGTTTCTGGTTATCGTCTTGCCCTCTCTTACGAGATCATTCATGTGCTTCCAACTCCCGTCCCGAATCTACGATTCATGCTGGATAATCTAACCAAACTACGCCATTTGCTGGGTTATTGGACATCGGAAAATACGTCACACTTGATGCCCCGTATGCTGGCTTTCATATTTAAAGGAGTTTACAGGGAAAATGGACTGTCCGGCATTTTGACGAGGAACGATGGACGCAAACTCCAGCCAGTAGCGGATTTATTGGGTTTCAAACTTTTCTTCGCCGTGTTGAACTGCCGTCTCTCCGGTGACGCGGACGACCGCGATGAACATGTCTTTCCAAAGTCTGGTCCAATGCGGTGGTCTAGGCCATTTCTTGACGGCCATGGGCCACCCACGATGGCGGTACTACGGTCCAAGAGGTTGGAGACGAAGGAATTCGTGGATTTGGATGGAGACCATTATGCGGACATGGCTGGATGGCCTTTGGAAGAGTCTGACATACTACTGCATGAGCCTCTGGAGGACTATGTCCCGGATGCTGTGGAGTACGGAGGACTTACCCAGAATGTGAGCTCATTCGATAGCTTATACTTGCTGCTTACCAATATTCTGTCGGTTGTGTAGAGACCAGGCTCCCTCCAGTGCTGTAAGTGACTAAGCTTTTGCGCATACCGGAATTTTTGACGCGGGATCTGTTATTACAGCATTTCAGAAATCCATCCTGTGTATTATCCCCACCCAAACATACGTCGAGTTCCTGGGTCGTGTATTGCCGCATCGAATCCCTCGTTGGACACGTGTGTTTGGGCCTTCGGACTCAAAAGACGCCATACTCATCCTCAAATCGTGGTCCTGGGACCGCCTGGGACCATTTATCCCAAGGCTCCGAGATGTGGCAATGCAAAAGGGCGATGTAGCATTGTGGGGACACATACTTGATGCGGCTATCAGTGAATTTGGCATAGACCGTCATGTGCTCGAGAACGTTGCGTTTTTCAGGGCATGCGATGCCTTTTCTTTCGAACCAACCGTAGCTCGGCTTGAGCGGAGCCTTGAACACGAAGGCCTTAGCCGGCTAATTCTGGTGGCGAACATTCCCGAGTATGATAGCACATACAGCAAAACAATATCTGCATGGCGCATGAAATATACCCACCATATCTTCTGGTCTATGATAGAATTGGGCGAAAAGGAGGTACATGTTCTCGTCGAGGTGACCAAGCAAGGGGACATGCGATTTGTGAGAGACGTGTGAGTTTTATGCCTCTCGGATTCTTACCCTTCTAAATCTTTCGTTCATGTAGAATAATCCCTGAACTCACACTCAAGCGGCCAAGTCAGGACTTCTGTATCGCGCTGGCCAAAGCCACGAGTGCCCAGCGGCTCGCACTGCTCCCTGATCAGAAAAGTCTTCGTATCATCTTCGACAAGCAAAACCCGGCAGCACCGGGATCGGCGGAAGACCAACTAGCGATATTTGACGAAGTCTTTGATAAATGCCTAGACCTCGCGATTTTGTCACTGCAAAAGACTCTATATGTGGACGGCCACATCGAAGACTCTCGGGCACATGTGATACAAATCGCCGAGCTCTGTATAATTACTCGTCACCTTAGTGCCTGCAGGGTGCTTTTACAACATATCCTCGGATTTGGATGGAGCGACTCCGATACAGCTACCCAACAGATGTTTGAGGAATTCGCCATTCCTTTGATACGGGATCTTCGTTCGCTCCTGAAGGAATATACAATCCCTGTCTCGGCACCCCCCTTTTCGAACTTCTTCGGAGTCTTGATCATACGCTACATCGAATACATATTGGGGCCCCAGCCGCTCAACGACGTCACTCCAGAGACGATCGGCTGTGAATGCTCCGGATGCGCGCACCTAGTTCAGTTTCTCACCTCTGCAGATCACAACGAATTGCATGTTCTGGCAACCAAGCCCATCTTCGATCACATGAAGGGACGTCTCCAAAGGATTCCTCAGCGCACAAAAACCAGAATTACAGCATTTCAAGGACGACGTAAAATAGAAATCCGCAAGCAATTAACTCCTTCCCAGCAGGAATGGAACAGTCGAAAGGGTCAGGCGAGAAATTTCTTGTCGTTAATAGGAGAGAGAGATGAGATCCGAAAAATATTTGGTGACACGCGCCACGAAAGTGTCGAACTGTTGCTTGAGTCGGATAACGTGGAAAGCCGTCGGATGACAATCGACCTAGGAGAACAATAAATCTAGAATGCAATGGACCGGAGACCATGTTAAATTCCATGTAGCGACCGGCTCCGAGTCGAATCATTATTGCAAGTTTGCATCTGCAAGCCTATAAAGCCGCTTTGGTGTGCCACCTAATAACGTTAAAGAAATCGCTTTGATTCTTCAAAGCGATAATAGAGGCTGCCAGCTATAAAATGAGACGAAACAATAGACCATTACCGCTACCAATCCTTTCTATCATCGTGCATCAACGAAGGCCAGAGTATGCTTTTTCTGATGGACGGCACCACAACCAAATCCATCAATGTACTAGAGCCGTTAATTCTCACTCACACCGCTTCAATCGCCGCCGCCATCGAAGAAGACCATTCTCAGGCCAATTGGATACCAGGGAACCAAGCAACGACGCCACCCTGCACGCCGGCTGGCATGCAAATGGGGTATCTGGTTTGTCCAAACGCGCCTATAAGATCAGACGTCACCTGGTCGAGGCTTGAACGGGTGATAAGACAATCCAGAGATACATCTCCTAGCCCAAGACGGACCAATGCATCGGCTTTCGAAGATAGGTGGAGACATGGCACTCTTAAGGAAGGCCAATTGGACAAAGAAGAGTACAGGCCAATTATGTCTGGCATGGGTGGGCAGAAGTTGAACAGCTCTGACAAGGCGCAAGAACTGGTTGGTAGCAAGGAGGAACGGCACGACACAGATAGCCACGAGCTTGAGAGATACATCAGCTCAATGGAAACGGTCAAGAACGACCAGACTAGACTATAGAGCTCTTCCGTCAAGTTGGATGTGGGGAAACGTGGTGGTAGGTCGCGCGTTGCCGTCCAAAGGCTTGAAATGCTCGTGCTCACCAATGTACTTTACAAAGGAAGGGGCGATTGACAACTTCGCGAGCCGAACTACGAACTGCCGAGGTTGGTCATAAGCGACATGGAAAGGGCTATCTGCGACAGCTCAGAGCAGCAGCTGTCATATGTATTTCCGAGATGTAATGACGCAGACAACACGAGGCGACAAGCTTAAGTCTCGGCCAGTGGAAGAATTTAGTCAGATTGAGATCAATGACAAAGCTCGCCGAGAATGGTAATCAATGCGCCGAATAGGGATGTCTTCTGCTCGGCCGAGACATTACAGTCAGCGTCTGAGACCATATGATAACAGGGATAAAAGGCAGGGTGCTGAGCACTGGTAGTCAAGCAAATCCTCTCATCAAACATCCAATAATAATATGCCATACAAAAATATCGCAGTTATCGGTGCTGGAAACATCGGAGCACCGATTGCCAAGGTACTTCAATCGCAGTCAATATTAATGCACTTATCATAACTGATCACCGTAAATTCAGGCCCTCGTATCTGAGGGTGCGAATGTCATTGTTGTGACGCGTCCTGAATCATCGTCCGCCAAGTCACTGCCTTCAGGCGTCAAACCTGTCGCAGTTGAGCTCACAGACGTACCTGCCCTAGCGGCGGCTTTCAAAGAGCACGAAATCGAAGTTGTGATATCCACGGTGGCTCTTCAGGGTTTGCCTCGTCAGAAACTCTTGGGTGATGCCGCTAAGCAGGCAGGCGTAAAGCTGTTTGTTGCGTCTGAGTTTGGATTCTCGACGGTCGGGCAGACAGAGGGCGAGTTCGGGTTGAAAGCTGAATTTGGAGAGTATTTGAAAGAGATCGGCATGCCATTTGTCCGCATCTTCGTGAGTCGTATTGTTTTGTGTGGCATATAATTGTTTGTACTGACACAGTTGAATGTCATGTAGAACGGGCTTTTTATAACGTACATACCATGGGCGACCTGCATCGACACGGGCAAATTCAAAATATCTGGCGGCAGAGGTGATACAAAAGCCTCGTTCACGAACCCCGATGACGTCGCTGGTTTCACTGCCTATATCGTGACTCGTCTCTCCCCCTCCGAGCTAACCAATAAAATCTTCCGCATCGAAGGCGAGCATGCGAGTATGCTCGACATTGCCGGATACTATGACTCGCTGCCCGTCGAATACGTCAACGGGTTTGATGATGGGTTCAAGACAGCTTTGCAAGGAGTTATCAATACAGGGAAGGGTTCAGTCGCGTATGATATCACATCTGGGAAGGAACTAACGGGTAGCGATGCGGCGGGTGCGAGCAATGTACTATGGCCCGGGCACCGCTGGAAAGGCATCAAGGAGACTCTCGGACTGTAGGACAACGACCACGCACTAAGTCGAGCAACTCTGTAACATACATCTTGCTATACATTACATCCTAATTTGCGTACATTCGAGCGTGATGGCAGACGTGACATTTGGAATTGATAGTTTTACACCATTTATCATGAAATCCAGGGGCATAAAACTCTATTTCGTCTTGCAGTATCTTTAGCAATCACCTGCCATCCACTTCCCTTTGCAGTTTCGCAATGCGTTTCTTCTGAGCATCAGTCTTGGCCTTGAGCGAGAAGATCATGAGCAAACTATTGTACAAGAGCCAATGGTCAACTTACCTGCAGTTTCTTCTTCTTCTTATCGATCTCCAGTTGTTTTTGGTACAATTGTTCGATTTCTTTGAGGTTTTCGAACTGACGCATTTCTTCTTCCAAGGCTCTTTCCGCTGCTTCTGTGCGTTTCTGGAGATAATATGTCAGAAAATGGACAATGGTTATTGTCTATTTGCTTACTCGGAGGATAGTTGCTTCATCATCTGCGTCATTGGGAGCCCGGGATGACGCTGCGGTAGGAAAATCTCTCCTGTGTCGCTTTGATCGTGCTACTTCACTCTCCTGGCCGTTGTCAGGAGAGGAGCCTGAAGGCGGAGTGACGGGTGTCTGGCGGCCCCGCTTAACCTTTCGAGATGGCGGCGTACGTGAGACTTCTGGTTCTTCGTTCAGGGACGGATCTGACTCCGAAGGAGTCGAGGATACCCCGCGGCGCCGCTTGGATTTCCGAGGTGGTGGAGTTTCCGCATCGTCTTGGTATTCATCTGAAGATAACTCTGATTCCGAAGGTGTGGTGAATGATTTCTTGCGGTGCGGCTTGGGCTTTCCGGGTGGCAAAATATCCACATCTGATGAGTGTGACGGTGTGGCTCCTCCAGCACCTTGCGCCTGCCTGGCTCGTTGACGAGCTAGTCGATTGGTAAGTCAAATATCGAGGCCAGGCAGATACAAGAGACACACTCAAAGGTTTTGACGGTATACCGTAGTTATCACGGCAGGCAGAAACGTCAGATGGTGGCGCACGCATTCCACGCGCTGCCGAAGCCGCAGGGCGAGCTTTTTTGAGACCGATATTCTTGAACGTAAAATGAAAAACAGTCCATGGGGGCTTTCCTTCACGTTCGTCGTCTATGATATCGAGAGTGATGACATCCGTTTGACCTTTGATACACTTTACTGTGATCTCGCCTCGAACACGGCGAATTTCAAGGCGAACTGCCCCAAGATTTTCGCCTGGAACCCGTGGAGTTTTCAGACCATTGCGGAAATGGGTTTCCAATCGTTGGTCTGATGAACGCGTCTGCGTGTCGGCCTTCCTTTTGTCCATCCAGGATTTAGCCGCTTTGCGAGACTCAGACGAAGCATCAACTACAAATACATCGTTCCAGGTCGAGATGGGTTCAAGACCTTCGGCTAGACGCCAATGGACGGTATATGCCTGTGAAACATATCAGTAAGATGTCAAAGGATCAAAGCCACCGAGTAACCTACCTTGCCGCCTTCAATTTCCACAATGGCGTTTATTTCGTTGCGTTTGTTGCGTTCCGTGGTTGGAACCCTATGCGGAATCTCTTCGCCTTCCTGGTCTTCCAACCATACTTCAATGTTGATTTTCTTGAGCATCCCAGATGGTGGGGGAAGCGTGGAAGACGGGGAACTCTTGGACAAGACAGAAGCCTATGCACATTTAAAGCTACATTCTGTCTGTCCATTTATTGGACGGCGATGATTGGGGTCAAGCTTAGTACAATAGCAATAGACTTCGGCAGCAATAAACGGCATAAATTATTTAATGATTAAATAATACTCACTCACCGCGCCTTGCGTTGCTCTTCCGCGTATCGCATCTTCTTACTTCCTCATAATTTGTATCCCAAGGTACTTCCGCCATGGGGGACGACTATCCTACTCTGTTCCGTGAGTCTCAGGTTTCCTTGTCGTGAGACACTTATCTTAATTCCTACAAGGGTCGGAACAAATGAGTTTGGTCCAACTCTTCGTCCCAACTGAAGTTGCACACGACGCAGTGGCAGAACTTGGAGAACTTGGGAATGTGCAATTCAAAGATGTGAGCGAGTTACGCATATGTTTCACTTGAACCTGTTCACTCATGTTCGTTTTTGCTAGTTGAATCCAGATGTTGCACCTTTTCAACGCTCATTTGTTGGCGAGATACGCCGTGTCGACGAGATGGCACGTCGGGTCCGCTTCTTCTCTACTCAGATCGAGAAAGAGAAGGACGTCATACCCATTCGGCCACTCTATGATTCAGCACCTCTCATCACTGTTGGACCTCGTGCTGCGCAGACGATTGATGACCTGGACGTCACTTTGGCGGAACATGAATCAAGATTGCAGCAGATGAATGATAGCTACAAGACCTTGAGTGAACGCACCAGGGAGTTGATTGAAGCACGGCATGTGTTAAGAGAAACTGCCGTGTTCTTTGACAAGGTCATTATCTCGATTCATCACAGTTTGATCCAACTTAGATTTCTTCATAGGCTCAAGACCAGCATACCGACATCAGAACATCTTTTGATGACAGTTCGGCGCCTCTGTTGCAGCACGATGATCGCGAAAACCATTTCTCTTCCGCCAGCGTCCAATTCGATCTCGAATTTGTAGCAGGCACCATTGATCGTGCCCGTATACCCACCTTCGAGCGAGTCCTCTGGCGCGTTCTACGTGGCAATCTTTACATGAACCATACTGATATTGCAGAGCCCTTCGTCGACCCAGAGACAGGTTCCGAGACGCGCAAGAATGTCTTCATCATTTTTGCGCATGGAGACGCTCTCTTGGCCAAGATCCGCAAAGTCGCAGAATCCATGGGAGCGACCCTGTACCCGATTGATGCGAATGCGGACAAGCGTTCTGATTCGCTTAGGGAGGTAACTGCCCGTCTCGAGGATATCCAGACCGTGCTGTACAACACTGGAGCCAATCGCCGTAGCGAGTTGGTCCGGATTGGAGAGAGTCTTGCGAGTTGGCAGGACGTTGTGCGAAAGGAGAAGCTCATTTACCAGACGATGAACTTGTTCAATTATGATGTGAGGCGTAAAACGCTCATTGCCGAAGGTTGGTGTCCGACGAGGGATATCACCATGATCCAGATGGCATTGAGACATGCCACTGAAGAATCAGGCACCAACATGCCACCCATCCTACATGAACTCCGCACCAACAAAACACCTCCCACTTTCAACAGGACCAACAAGTTTACTGAAGGTTTTCAGACGCTTATGGATACTTATGGTATCGCTACATATCAGGAGGTTAACCCTGGTCTTATGGCTGTCATCACCTTCCCGTTCTTATTCGCGGTCATGTTTGGTGATATCGGACATGGGTTTATCATTTTCGTCGCGGCCGTGCTCATGATTTTGTTCGAGAGGCAAATGGCGAAGGCTGATCTGGGGGAGATCGTGGGACAATTTTACTTGTAGGTTTTCTACAAGTCACTCATACATCTCATTGCTGACTTGCAGCCATCTAGTGGTCGATATATCATTTTACTTATGGGACTGTTCTCGATTTACACTGGTTTCATGTACAACGATATCTTCTCGAAGACGCTGCACATATGGCGTTCTGGATGGGATTACCCGCAGCAGCAAGGCAATGGAACAATATTCGCAACCAACAATGGTCATGTCTATCCTTTCGGTGTGGACCCAGCCTGGCATGACGCCGATAATGCCTTGGTTTTCACGAACTCGTACAAAATGAAGATGGCGGTCGTTCTCGGTGTCATTCACGTGCGTCTCTCCTCAACCGTCATGAGCACCGGGTCTGACGGTTTACTTTAGATGACTTTCTCGCTGTGCTTGCAAATCCCGAATCATATTCGCTTCAAGCGGCCTCTTGACATCTACGCAAATTTCGTACCTCAAATGATTTTCCTCCAGTCGATCTTTGGCTACCTGGTTGTTTG
This sequence comes from Piloderma croceum F 1598, assembly GCA_000827315.1. Classification (NCBI taxonomy): domain Eukaryota; kingdom Fungi; phylum Basidiomycota; class Agaricomycetes; order Atheliales; family Atheliaceae; genus Piloderma; species Piloderma croceum. Next base: position 372,351 of record KN832979.1, read on the forward strand.
CATTATATACAAGTGGACAGTGGACTGGTCCAAGTCTGCCACGTCACCTCCCTCCCTGCTGAATATGCTGATCCTGATGTTCCTTTCCCCCGGTGAAGTTGATCCGCAAAACGAACTCTACGGTGGGCAGAGTTTCGTCCAGGTCGCTCTGGTGCTGTTGGCTGTCATTTGTATTCCGTGGATGTTGTGCACCAAACCGTATTTCCGATGGAAAGAGATGAGGAAGATCCACGACCAGGGTTATGTTGGGCTGGACCAAGACGGTACACACAGGGACAGTACGGACGAGGTTTTAGCGGGTGAAGAAGAAGGTAATGGGCGAGCTATGGCTGAGGATGCGGATGAGGAGCATGTACGTCTTTTTTTCCTAGCGGTCTATCCACAGTTTATGCATTGCTACTATACAGGAGCATGAAGACTTTTCGGAAGTTATAATTAATCAAGTCATCCACACCATTGAATTTTGCCTGGGCTGTATTTCGCACACAGCCTCATATTTGCGTTTGTGGGCCTTGTCCCTGGCACACGCGCAGTTGTCTGAAGTGCTATGGGATATGACTCTTGCCAGGGTGCTGGGTATGGAAGGGATCGTTGGAATGATTGCGCTGATCTTGATCGGAATCTTCTGGTTTGCGGCAACGGTTTTCGTTTTGTGCATCATGGAGGTGCGTGTTGTACGGATGCCACGTTTAAACCGGCTGGCTGATGCTGCTTCTCTTTCACAGGGTTTATCGGCGTTTTTGCACGCGCTCCGTCTTCATTGGGTGGAATCCATGAGCAAACATTATGAGGGTACTGGATATGTACGTATTTGGGCTTGTCCGCTGACATGTGTACTAAATCTCCGGTACCGACAGGCATTCACACCACTCACTTTTGCGCATTTAGACGCCAACGAGTGAACGAACGGAGTTCATTGTGCACTCTATATATACGCCTCCATTCTCTGTACTCAGACGGCAAATTACTAGTGATAAATTAAATTATCGGAGCGGGTCAAGGAACGCTTAGATAGGACTAGTTACCCCACATTACGGCAACACGTTTGTTGGAAAGCTGTGTGGGCCGAGTGAGTCCGATTGGAGCTGGGGATTGTGAAATTTTCACACGAAGCCTTTACATAAGAGGCTGTCCTTTTGATAGCCCACTCCCCACTCCCTTTTGTTTCGCTCCCCTTCATAGAGGTGACTACTTTTGTTCTGCCGCCACTTCAAAAGCTAACACATTTTGCAGGCATTTGCCAACCGTAGATATAGAGCGTCCTTCGTCCATTGTTAGAGCCTTTGTGTGTTTATCGACATAGACAAATTACTCAACATTCTACCTTCAAAGGTTTGTAATCTAGCGCCGGTTCGTGAGCTTTCTCCCAATTCTTCGATCTTCTAGATATCCGAAATGCCTGCTGTTACCGCTACTGCTGCTGCGACCCCGTCCCCTGCTTCCCTCAAAGGTGGAGCTCCTGTTGTCGACGGCCAGGTCGACATCGCAACTCTTTTTGTCTCTGACAAAGCCACCCGCGAAGCTGCTGCTCAGGCGCTCGCTTCCATCGCTCAAAAAGATGGCCCCGCTGCCATCCAACAAGTTGGATTCTCGGACGCTGCCGTCAAGGCCCTCGCCGACAAAAAATCACCCGCTGCCCGCGAGGGTGCAGCTGCCGCCGTCGCTTTTCTCGCCAGCTCCGGCGCAGTGGTGGCATTAGAACCTACATTTATCGACTCAGGTCTTTACGCTGCACTTCTTGAGGCAATGGCCGACAAAATGCCCGCTGTCCGGACAGCGGCTGTAGAGGCTGTACGGGCATTCGTTGCAGCCATGAACCCTTGGGCCACCGGACTTGTACTCCCCGCCCTTCTTCACGAGATCAAAACTGCCGGCAAATGGCAGATCAAGGCTGGTTCGCTCGTTGTGCTTAACCAGCTTGTTACAAGCGCTCCCCTCCAGATGGCTCGCCTCATGCACGACATCGTCCCCGTTTTGTCGGAGGCCATCTGGGACACCAAAGCCGACGTGAAGAAGGCTGCGCGCGATTCACTCACAAAGGCAACCGCTCTGGTTTCTAACAAAGACATAGAACGCTTTATTCCTGCTCTAATTAAGGCTCTAATTAATCCCGTTGAGGAGGTCCCTAATACCATTGCCCTCCTCTCGGCGACCACGTTCGTTTCTGAAGTAGACTCAGCTACCCTTTCTCTAATGGTTCCCCTCTTGTCTCGTGGTTTGAGCGAGAAGCTTACTGCCACGAAGCGTAAGGTTGCTGTGTACGTCCGCTTTTCTTATTCGTTCCTCAACTTTCAGCTCATCATCCAACCTTCTGTAGCATCGTCGACAACATGTCCAAGCTCGTCGACTCCCCAGTCATTGTCCGACCTTTCCTTCCTAAGCTTCTTCCCGGCCTGCTCAAGGTCGAACAAACCATCGGTGATCCTGAAGCCCGCAGCGTCGTTGGCAGAGCCATCGCGACCCTCCGTCAAGTTGGAGAGGTTCCCGAAGGCGACGCATCTGACTTGCCCCCGCTCAAGCAGGCTGACAACGGTCAACTGGCGCACTCGCTTATCTCCATCTACAAAAAGGCTGGCGCCAACCCTGTGCCGTCTGTTGCAGATGTCTCGACGATGTACGCCTCTCACCTTGCCGCCAACCTCGTCAACGTCAAAAACTTCGATGTTCCCGAGTGGGACACGCTCGCTCCCTACCTCAGTTTCCTCGCGTCATCCCCCGAGCCGATCACCATCGCTCGTGAGTGGGTCGTTCGCTCTGCTACCGAGGGCACGGATGACAACGATGTTCCCGATGACGAGGAGGAAGGCGAGGATCTGTGCAATTGCCAGTTCTCGCTCGCTTACGGTGCCAAAATCCTGCTCAACACTGCTACCCTCCGTCTCAAGCGTGGCCACCGCTACGGTCTATGCGGTAAGAACGGTACCGGAAAGTCGACGCTCATGCGTGCCATCACGAACGGCCAGGTCGAGGGCTTCCCCTCCCCCGACGAAGTTCGTACCTTCTACGTCGAGCACGATATCGACGGCACCGAGGAGGAAACGTCTGTTCTCCAGTTCATCCTCAGCGACAAGCGCATTCTCGCTGGCGAGACCGAGGTTATCGAAACCTTGGCATCCGTCGGCTTTAGCGATGAACGCCAGAAGCAGGCCATCGGTGCTCTGTCAGGTGGCTGGAAAATGAAGCTCGCCCTCGCTAGAGCTATGCTGTTCAAGGCCGACATTCTCTTGCTCGATGAGCCCACTAACCATCTTGATGTCGTCAACGTTGCTTGGTTGGAGAACTACCTGACCAGCCTCACCCATTGCACTTCGAGTACGTAATCTTCACCGTTGCTCAGATGGAAAAAATTTACTCAATTTTTTCTATAGTCATTGTGTCCCACGACTCGGGCTTCCTCAACAACACCATCACCGACGTCCTCCACTTGAACCGCTTCAAGGTCAGGAGATACAAAGGCAACCTCGAGTCCTTCGTCAAGCAGGTCCCCGAGGCCAAGTCTTATTACACACTCGAGGCTGCCGAGGACTACAAGTTCAAGCTCCCCGACCCACCTCTTCTTGAGGGTGTGAAGACTAAGGAGAAGAGTTTGTTGAAAATGCGCAAGGTTGGATTCCAATACCCCACCCAGCCCGTTCAGCAGCTCTACGACATCACTCTCCAAGTTTCGCTCTCTTCTCGTGTCGCCGTCCTCGGTCCCAATGGATCCGGGAAATCTACCCTCGTCAAGCTCCTCATTGGTGACATGGAGGCCAACAAGGGCGGTGAGATCTGGAAGCACCCCAACTTGGTCATCGGTTACGTTGCCCAGCACGCTTTCCACCACATTGATAACCATCTCGACAAGACGCCCCTCGAGTACATGCTATGGCGTTACCAGACTGGTGAGGATTTGGAGGAGATGACCAAGGCGAACCGACAAATCTCAGAGGAAGAGTTGCAGAAGATGAAGGATGGCGCGCTCGTCGTCGTAGAGGGCCAGAAGAGGTTGATCGATGAGATCATCGCGCGTAAGAAGTTGAAGCAATCTTATGAGTACGAGGTATCTTTCAAGGGCCTCAGCTCGTCCGAGAACATTTGGTTACCTCGTGACGATTTGATCAAGCGTGGTTTCGAAAAGGTTCGTTCATTATGTTGTCTTAATATTGGGATTTCACTCACATCCCTAATACTTAACAGAAAGTCATCGAAGTTGATACCCGCGAGGCTCAACGCCTGGGTCTTCTCCGCCCCCTTGTTCGCAGGGAAATTGAGAAGCACTTCGCTGACTTCGGTCTCGAGCCTGAGTTTGTCTCCCACAACACCATGAGGGGTCTCTCTGGTGGCCAAAAAGTCAAGATCGTCCTTGGTGCCGCAACATGGCGTCGTCCCCACGTCATGTGCCTCGATGAGCCCACTAACTACCTCGATCGTGAATCGCTCGCTGCCCTTATCGAAGCACTGAAGGTGTTCGAGGGCGGTGTGCTCGTCATCACCCACAACCGTGACTTCTCCGAGTCGCTGTGCAAAGAAGTGTGGGCTATGCGTGACGGTCGCCTCGAGGCGTCTGGCCACAACTGGGTTGAGGGCCAAGGCTCTGGTGCCCGCATCGACAAGGGTGCCGGCGAGGAAGAGGACACCTACGATGCCATGGGCAACAAGATCGATGTCAAGAAGACCAAGAAGCTCACCTCGGCAGAGCAACGGAAGCTCAAGAAGGACCGCATGGCACGGAAAAAGAGGGGTGAGGAGGTCACAGATGATGAGCTCTGAAGTCCTTCCGTTTGACCATTCCGGTTTTTCTGTTTTTTTTCTCCCTCATCACCATTGTTTCATTTACCTTGTCTTTTATGTGCACCTATTCCGGATGTCTCCCTGGTCAACCTATCTTGTGTATCCTGAGTTTACTATCTTCGCATAATATATGTTGTGTTATGACTATCTTTGGGGCAGTCAGATGATATCGTCCGGTCTTTAAATTTACACGTGTCCGAGGAAGAAACCGAAGGATGATAACCATATCAGTACCATATCTGAGTCTTTAATGCTTTTATGGCCAATTTGCACTCGCCCGGATCTCGTGTAGTCAACTAGACATGTCGGAAGCTTGTCGGCCGCGGTATGGAGGATGAAACGTTATTAGCTCGAGACAGACACGTGATGGAATATTACTGCTTTTAGCAATATATGGTTCGAAAGAGACCGGCTTAACAGGGTGAGGCTGTTAGCGCTGCGGTGGTCTTTCCGTCCCTCCTCCACGACCTGAGACGATGCCCACCCTTTACGATGCCCCTGATGCTCATTTTATATTTGCAAGAGATGCAAAATCTACGCTGACGCCGACTCCAACCCAAAAAGTGACCTTGATAGTCGCCGGCTGCTATGTAATCGCCATTGCAATTTTATGGTGAGCTTTCAACGGTCTTAAATCACTTTAAAATGTACTCACATGTTTTTAGGCATGTACCATACCTGAAACTTCTCAGTAAGTGGTTGTGGTTGAAGGAGCATAATCCGATTATTTATCGTTCTGGATCGGACAGTTTATCCTTTCAAGTGAGCAAATGCACCTGTCGTACTGTTCACTATCTATCTAACTTTATGGTCAGACTATTGACTGTTGGATTTCACGAAATGTCACACGCAATCATGGGGATCCTCACCTGCGCGAAGGTGCACTCTATAGAACTCGATCGTGAGTCCTGAAACCTAAACCTACTGTTCGTCAATTTCACAAATCCTTTTCAGCTGACGAAGGAGGAGCAACGAGCATGTCTGGGGGCATACCGTGGCTAACCCTCCCTGCAGGTGCCTTGACCGAGTTCTAACCCCATTCAAAACCAATTCAATCTAACGTTACTTCTAGGTTATCTTGGATCATCGTTCATTGGCGCTTGTTTAATCACATGTGGCTTCGATACCGACGCAAGTAAAGTTGCGAGTTTGGTACTTGCTGTATTCTTTTTGTTTACCCTTTGGTGGGCGAGGAGGAATCTGCTGTAAGCAGCGTTCGTTATTGGATCTCCCGTGATTTTTTAAATCCTTGCTCTTTAACATGCAGGACATGGTTATTGATCATTGGCATGTCGGGCCTCATCGTACTATTCTGGTTCGTAGCTGGAGGAGTTGCTCTTCGATATTTTGTGCGTATCTCAGGGCAGTGGATGCATCTCGATGACTAATCAGCCCTACAGGTTCTTTTCGTCGGAGTCATGTCCTGCCTCTACGTGGTTTGGGATGTCATAGGCAATTATTTCTCGTTATTTTCAAATCAATCCATCTGACCCAAGATTGGCAGACGACACCATTGCGCGCAAAGTGAACTCCTCCGATGCATCTGCATTCGCTCATGTTTGCGGGTGTTGCCCATCCCAAGGTCTGTCTGTGTGTATTTTCCTGATTAGTCTTCTTGCTAATCATAGCGGTGCATTCGTACCACGCAGTTTGGGGCGTGCTCTGGCTCATCATCGCTCTCATCTTCTTTGCAGCAGGACTTATAGTTGGTTTGGTTGCATTCAAACAATCAGCAGAACAGCAAAAAGAGGACGCAAAGCACTTCCTCCCCGTCCCAGGTTCGAAATCTGGTGCTGTATCAACAGCCAGTATACCTAGCGCGTTGATGATGATGGGCTTAGTTGTTGGATCAATACTTTTCGGATTTTAAAGTCTTTTCTTTCTGCCTTGCTTCCCTAAATCCCCTTGGACTTAACATTCAGAACTACTTGTATTTTGATACCTTAGAATGGAGCCATTGATTACTTGCGGATGGTTAAACCATTCTCAGGAGTTGATGTATGTATATCAGGTTCGATTACAAACCAAAAAACCAGCCCGAGAGTAAGTACATGCACGATTACAAGTCACACCCAATCGCAGCTATTTTAGAAAACGACACAGAAAGATCTTGGGGGCTGAGAACTTCACCTCCTTCGATCATAGCCTCGATCCCTCGAACTTGCCCTCTTCATATGAGGGGGTTCATCCCTATCCCTATCGCTCCTCCTGGGTGGAGGTGGTGACCTACGTCTATCTCTAGAATCGTCTCGCCGCCGTTTGTCGTATCCATCATCTCGGTCCCTCTTGACCGGCGGAGGTGAGCGGGAGCGAACATGTCGCGGCCTTGGAGGTGGCGAGTACGGTGAACGGTCACGACGACGCATGGGAGACGGTGAGCGGTCACGGCCATTTCCTCGGCGGAAGGGTGGCGGAGATTCACGGCGATTTGAAGGCTTGTTTCTCGCTGAGGGAGGAGAAGCGGGCTCAGGTTTGACACCACCGCGACGGGGAGGCGGGGGGCTCCTGGAATCGGATCGACCTCTGCGTCGTGGGGGAGGAGTGGACGAACGACGTCTCCGACGAGGAGGCGTGTCTGGCTCAGATTCTGAGGCAGAGTCCGATTCAGAAGAGTCAGAGGAGTCTGAAGTGGAGGAGTCTGAGTCTGATGATGACGACGACTCATTTTCGAGCATCGCCCGTCGTTGTTCCATAATGAGCTTGGGTGCGTTCTGCAAGAGATTAACGATGAGCAACGGGAAAGCGCAGCGCAGGTATGTGGACATACTTGTAAATACTCTCGCATGTCCTCCGTGACGACACCCAACCCAATACTAGTGAAATAATTGATAGCGAACCGCGTGTTCTTCGGCACGTCCATTGGGAACATAGCCCCGCAGCTCCTCCTAACTTCCTCATCCTTAAACCTCTCCGCCAAGGTTTTCAATCCCATACTCTCCATCATTTCGCCCATCATGATCTTAACGAAGATACGACTACTAGAGGTAGTATCCTCCTCATTGATTTTAACGCACTCAAACACTGCCCACGAGATAGAATCTGTGGCGAGCAGATGCCCGAAGAATCGCGCGATATTGCGCAGGCGGTTCGTTTCATACCTATGTATGGTGGTGTAGTAATTCCCAAAGGCATGCTCAAAGCACTCAGTCCAAACGCGGTTGAGCTTGCAGAAGCGCTCGCCGATCAGACCGTAAAAAGTGGAGTAGGAGCGTTCTTGAGAGCAACATTCTATGATCATGTTCGCCATTTCGATCTGAAAACGGGGCATGAGGAAGACGCAATATATGAAAGAAGGTGCTCCATACCTCTTGTCCTTCGTCGATCTGCACTTTGAGAAGCTTGTGGACAGCTTCTTCGTAGTTCAGCGCGTTCATGATCGTGAGATAGATCACACGACGCAAATTCACAAGATTTGTTTCTGTGCGATCTTCGATCGCCTCTTGCGTTTTTCCAGCTGCAAAGAGGCTCAGCAAAAGTAATATGCAAAGAGAAAATTGTCTTCACGAACCTTCCTCGTCCCCGTCTTCTGAGTCTTCCTCTGATCCATCTTCATCTTCGTCAGAATCGTCACCCAATATTTCCGCCTTAATAGACTTGTACTTTTCCTCGTTCTCCACGTACTTTGGATCAAACTTGAATATATCTAGGAGGCAATCATCAAAAAAACACCACCCTCACAAAAGACAGAACAAACTCACTAAGCCCCTCCTGAACTTGCAAGTCCTCCTCGAGCTGAATTTGATGGGTAATTTGATCATCCTCATCCACCAAATCCAAACCCTCCGCCAAAATCGGATTATCTTTGTACTTATCCTTCCGTACTTGCATAAGCACCTCGATCATGTACTGTACACGGTGGCTGATAGAGCCTTCATTGAGTACGGCACGGAAACGCTCAAACACTGTGGCATTTGCTTTCGGTGAGTTTTCAGCGAGGTATGCGCCTACTTCGCGAGTGAAGCCCACGGCAATCTCGATGGAGTCGTCTGTGGGTCGTTCGAGTAACAAGACAAGGATTTGAAGTGCAATAATTTCGTGTGCGACGGCTTGGTTAACGAGGTGCGCAATGAAAGTCGTTGTGGAGTGACATACGATCTGTGGACAAAGTATTAGTATGTGACGGCATAATGGAGTAAATTAACTTGCCTTGTCATTGCGCTTGAAGGACCGTCGGAATTGGCTGATTAATCGTGTAAGCAGCAGTTCGCCTACCTGGGGCAGTTTAGAATTGAGGATAGCAACGAGGGCAGCAAACACGGGAGTGAATGGTAAACTCGCAGCCTGCGCCTTCATGATGCTCCTCGCAAACAGACCCCTTCCTCTAATCAAATTCTCAGCAAAGAGCTCCGGCACCACTTGCTTGATATTCGTAATATTGACTCGATTGACAATACCAGTGATCGACTTCCTGAGAGCATCCCAAGAAAGCCGTTGATATTCTGGACTGCTCTTATCGCTCGATGCAGCAGCTTGCAGTGCACGCAAACGGGCTGGAGGCATATACACTCCTCCTGACCGAGAGCCAATAAGTTTGGCAAATTCAGCTTTTGCATCTGTCTGCGTGGCGACAGCGTCTTTTGGCTTTTCGCTCTTTTCGAGCTCGACTGCTGCCATGCGGACTGCAAGCTGGCGCTCACGTTCTGCCCGACGGATAGGGTCAGCATCAACGACTTTTGGCAAGTCAAGATGGGTTTTGGGGGGTGGAGAATGGGACCTGCGACGGCTTGCTGGGGGGGCACCGTCAATATCGTCGGGTGAACGAGAATGGGATCTTCCAAAGCAGCAATTAGATTGAGAAACACAGAATTTATAGGCCAGATGCTATCCACCTCTTTCTTTTGTAAGCTCCACCATCCACAGACATGTTGGGGCTCAAGACCGCTGTAGACATCGTAGCTGTAGTACTAGTCAGACAAACGGGACAGCCCTGGCAAAGGATTCCCTTTTCCGGAATCAGGCCTATTTCAGTTACACGGGCAGGACAATCTATTAAGTTCAAGTCCGCCTCAGCGTGGCCAGGGCCGCCAGGCCTGACTGAACCTTACAAAGCCCTGGGTGGTAACTGTCACGCTTGTGCACGGGTCGACTCAGATGCAGTTAACTCGTGGTTGGCATAATGGTTAAATTTCGTCACGTGGGGGGGCAGGGCCTGCCGCCTTCCATCCTCAATTTGCTGCAATATCAGTTGTAATAGTAGCCAAAGTAGACCACGAAACAAGTATATTGACAGCCTGTAGTACTACAAAGATAAACCCGTCATCATGCCTGACACTATCTCAACACCAAAGCACACAGCAGAACACATAAAAGGAGTACGCACGCACATCCAGTAGACTCGATCCCAGTCTCCTAAGCGCTATCCACTGTGCGAAGTGTTATAGCGGGACGGAGGGAGAGAATGGGAGTAAGTCAGTCGTGGTTTTTCCTCACTCAGTCGTGGTATTTCCTCTAATAACGGCTGGTTGCGAGACTAAGTGAACAGCACCGTAGCAATTCGTCAAAGCCAGGAACAGTGTTACTCATCTTTTGGGCCTTGAGTGTGCAGAAATCTACTACATAGCACTCTTGGCAGTTTCTTTTGCTCTTCAATCACACAGAATAAGAGAGAGAGAAATGATACCAAGGTTAATTGAATTTGGGTAAAAGCCAGGCGTGATGACGCCCGACTAGACTGGTGACCTCGACGGCTTGTCCTCATAGACGGGGTGGTCACGAGTCTAACTGCAAACCGGGATTGCCCATCACCATTATATTGTGGAACAAATGCACATGCGGAACGGAAGCAAGGTTGTTAGAGAGATAAGTTTTTGCCATCTCAGCTGGCATTGGTGACCGCTGCAAGAGCCTCCAAATCAATCTCATCCTCAGGAAGCTGCCAGTGATCCAGATGGCCCCTACACACTTCGGACCACCGATTTATGGAGGCTATGGGTCCATAGGTGAATAAGGATGGTTCCAGCACAACGAGCGCATCGCGCAACTCAGAGTTGTGTTTAAGGTTCCTGCACCAAGATTTGCACTTCTCCTGGTTGCAATATTCTGCTTGTATCAGGATCTTTTGGATCTGCGTCCTCGCTTTTAGCTGAGGAAGCACCATATTCCAAACATAATCGAGAGAGAATGTAAATCGAATCTTTGCTAAACTGGTTGCCGTCGTATTGAGTAGGGCCGGAAAATCCTCAACCTCGACAGTTGGAAAGTGCTCCAAAAACAAACACCGCAACACAGGGTAGCATGCAACGATATTGTGCGATGGTTGGATGTGGTCTGGATAACCGTGTAATATCATCTCCGCTAGAACGGGGAGCTGGAACGGGACGGCGAATTGGTAAAAGTGACATCCAACCTCGAGTAATTTGAGGGTAGCTGCGGCCAGCATCAGGAGATGATTTTTATCAGTGTGGAATAATTCCGATGCTCGGGACCCTCGGGTGTAGCTGCATGACATCCAACTCTGTTCCCATAAAAAGAGATATCGAATACGTCTCCTCTCAGCTGGCAGCTCCTTCAGGATGGCCGTAAGGGGCCTAAAGTGACATTGTGTGACAGCGAGGCTCTGATACTTGTAAGGTCTGGAGGTCTCCATGATGTATCTCGAGACACGTGAGAGAGCCCGGCCAGTAAAGCCATCGTCGATGCATGCTAGAGCGAATATTGTGCCCCAAATCTCGGCAGGACATTGTGTGATGGCAGAGGGGGTTAACGGCGGCACAGTGGGTAGAGATTCACGTGTATTGTAAGCTCGCTTTTCCGAACGTTCGGCCATTAAATATTGTGTAAATAGTTGCTGCTGATTCAACAATAATCAGGAATGAGCAGGAATGTGACTGGTATGCGTGGGAATTCCTAGATCAAAGTCTATGATAAGCGCCTGCCGAAAGGAGATTAAATTATCTCTGCTTCGGAATATGTGGGGCCGAGAGCGGCAGTCCGGGCGGCGATCGAGACGACCTCCATCTATAACATGCATAACACCTGAGCCTAAACATTTTCCAATTTATCCCGCATGAATGCCAAATGGTCCACTGGATACGGGGCTGAGCACTGCGCATGGTTTCTTGTCTCCCAGCTCGTGTGTCAGGTGGCCAGAATACCCATACCAGCAACCCGTCGTGTTGACGAAGGATCCCTTTGTACATGTCGTCTCCTTGCAATCTCCTTGGGCAAAAAAGTATTCTGCACGCGCGTAATCCGACACTCGTTGAACACTCTTTGGGACGAGAAGCTCTTCTTCCACGTGCGAAGTCCAATAGTTATCACGTGTTCGCAAAAAAGACTTCTTTCGCCCCATTCGTTTCCCGGATCCTACATCCGACGATCCCGGGATGTCTGTCGCGATCTTGTCTGAAAAATTGGACATTCCGCTGTTCATCTGAGAGCTCCGGGATCTGAGAAGAAACGGTCACCTAGACGAACGAGGAGGTTAATACAGCTCGAGATGATCTTCCCTTTGGTGATAATTTCAGTGCTGCGCGACACCTGCATGGTGCGCATAGAAAGTTGTCTTCTGTAGAGTGGCATTTCTGTCAAATAGCACCAGTTTCCCAATATGAAGCGGCCTTCACTGCACAAGCATTCTTTACGGCTCAGATGGGGCATGAACACCTGCTAGCCAAACGAGACAAACAAATATCAGTGTCTCCGCCAAATGCGCAGGCTATCTACCCGATCTTCCTCAATCATGTCATCTGGTAATTCTCCTCCAAGCGCATCATGATACCGACTACTCATCCACCACAGTTTGATAGGCTTCACGACTCTGGACCTCCCCGAACTCACGTTCTCTTCCGCCACCACAAACTCGAATTCTTGGTCATTTCCCTCGCTATCAATGCTCAGCTGCTTCCACTTGCATCGTTGCAACAGAGGACACACTTCCGCAATGAGCTTGGTTACTTCGAAACGTCGGAGGAAGCATCGGCGGTACCAAGCAATGTCACGGTCATCCATTAGCCAATCTTTTGCTTCAAGCTCCAAGTCGATGCCGAGCTTAAGAAGGCGAAGGTTGGGAAACAATGACAATGCTTGTAGGCATTCATTCTAACGTGTAATGAGCGTGTGCGGTGGCTGGTCAATAAGAAATCATCTTACCGTCCAAACTGCCCATCGGTATCGTCTATATCCGTCAAAACATACGTTGAGATTTGTGAGATCAGGAAACATCTCCGCGAATACGGCAAGCACCTGAGTATCTTGACTGGTCGTGGTGCACGCGAACTTACGCATTCGAGTACAGGCGGGATGCAATCCGCGAAGATCGAATATTGGAGAAGGGGTAGCTGGTGGCGCTCCATTACGGTGATGGTCATAGTCTAAAATGGATAGGTGCCGGAGATTGCCAAGTGACGGGTGAATGAAAGTGTAGAGATATTCAACCATTCTTCTGGGACTTGCATCATCACGAGCACGCCATTCGATGTTACAACTATTCAATCCTGCTGGTCCAGAAAACGGTGGGACATCAATTTCTGTCTCCCCTGCTAAACTGATGTGCAAGTCTTGCAACGGAGTATTTCGGACTGCAAACAAGACTGCAGCGAGACTTGATAACTTGGATTTGAGTTCAGGTCTAAGCAGATGCGTATAATAGTCATCGATGTGGAGTGACGAAATGTTCGGCAGGGCCTCTAAAGCGCAAAGTAATTTTTGGGACTGTTCTGCCTGCTTGCAAAGCAAAGGTGATACCGTTAAGGTACTGTACAAAGATCAGAATGACACAAATGGGAAATGGAGGTCAAACGTACGTGATAGCTGTTTTTATGTCTCTTCCTATGTTCATAAGTTCGTCTAATTTTTTGTTCCCGAAGCTCCAGGTCAGATTACAAGAACGAAAGATGGACGGTATCGCAAGCTGGCGTGTCGTGTGGGAAACCAGAGAATAGGCCAACTGGTCTTCCCGGGAAAGAGACTTGACAACATTGAGATTGATTTCTGGAGGCAGGGCTTCAATTGTCGAAAGCATGTTTAAAGTCCCAATCTGAGTAGTACTAGACTACATCAGGAAAATTCCTGGCAGAGGCCCGACTGTGACTTACATAATTGATCGATAATTGAGCGAAGTGGCAGTACTGCTTAGTCCTCTTTTGCAAAGGGCCCTCACCTCTCGTGGTAATACGGCGAGCTTACTGACCCTCTGAAGTCTTCTAACGGGACTCTGATTAGTATCAAAATAATCTCCCTTCTACCGCTGCGATGGCTAAACTCGAGGCTTTGGCATCAATCACGCGGGTAAGACTCATACTTGACCCGAAATGATTCCTAACAATATGAGCGCAGCTGAGTGACCATGTAGTTAGGGTGTTGGGTCAGGTAAGGGTTTGTAGCATCTGCAATTTATCGATCTCAATCCATACGCCATATAGAATCCCGGGAAGTTTACCCTGCAGGGTAATGAATTAAAGCACCCTGATCTTTTGGTCTAACATCTCACGAACGAGACATACTACTAGGCACGAATACATACATCATCGGAAGACAAAACACCTACACTCTGATTGACACAGGCGAGGGCAAAGAGGAATATATCCCCGTCCTCGCTTCCGCCCTCCGAGATATAGCCAAACCATCCGCCCCCACAGATCCAGATGTGTCCGATATAATTTTATCTCACAAGCATGGAGACCATATAGGAGGCTTACCCTCTGTTCTCGCTCTGCTTCGTCAGCTTTGGGAGGAGAGGAATAGTGATGGCTCGGGAACGTACAAGCCACCTCGAATTCATAAATACGCTGCACCCGATAATACGCTCCAATCCATCATTAATTCCCTACCCACAAATTTATACACCCCCGACCCGAATGGCCCGCTTATCCATGATCTTCAAGTCTCCAAGTACTTCCCCCTCGCTACTGAGGCGACCTTATCATCTACCCCGACCATACCTTCCTCTCTTCAAGTTCTACACACCCCAGGTCATACAGCTGACTCCATCGCTATCTACGTACCATCAGATGATGCACTCTACACAGCAGACACCGTCCTTGGGCAAGGCACTGCAGTTTTCGAGGATTTAGCCTCACTGATCAGCAGTTTGCACAAAATGCATGATTTTGCGGAAAGTAAGGGACAGAAAGAGACGAAGTTGTATCCAGGACACGGCCCTGTTGTCGAAGAGGGCCGGGAGCTAATCGAGATGTATATCCAACATCGTTTCGAACGCGAGGAACAAATTGTGCGGGTTCTTGGTTCTGAGGAAGGGAGTAAGGTTGATCCATGGACGACGTGGAGTATCGTGACCAAGATCTACGCCCCGTATCCTCGGAACTTGTGGTTGCCTGCGGCTCATAGCATAAATCTGCACCTGAAGAAATTGGAAAAGGACGGAAGAGTCAAACATGTTGGAGGTGAGGGCATAGACAGTCAGTGGGTGCTCGTAAAGATATAGAGGTGGATCGGAAGTTGCGTGCGATGATGATCATAGGTACCGGACATTGTCCTGTTGTAGTCGGGTTGTCGGGAAAAACCGAGCCATCGGAGATGGTACATCCAAATGTTGTACGAATTTCATCATATTATTGGTACACGTAGAAAGTGTCCTCCGAAAACCGAAATATACTATAATGCATCGAAATTAATATGATGTGATGCTCGCCGCCGTTCCAGCTCGTCCTCCCTCTGCAAGGACAAAAACCATCAAAATCAGCGGACAACAAAAATCGAGCGAAATATTCCCCTCACCTTCTCATTCAAATGCAGCACAAATACGATGACAGCCAACAAAACAGTGACAACCACAACAGTGACAGTCACCCAAGGAATCCAGGAACCAGGTCTTAAATACAGCTCTCGTTTCCACCCTGCGCCTTCATTGCTGCTTGAAGGGGGTAAGATCACAACTTTGGAGTTGGGAATAACGCCTTCCATGTTGATAAAGTGCTGTGTGGTGTGTTTTGTGGAGCCAACGAAGAGGTTTTCGATGTAGTTATTTGTACGACCGAGGCCAAAGAAAGCGTAGGGGGTGAGAAGGGAGTGATACGAGGTTTGCGGGAGTTGACCGACTGATCAAGATTGCAGTTAGTAACACGAAAGAGAAAAGAAAAGAATTTTTACCTTGCGCGGCTGAACGACGCCCTGATGTGTCGAGTACTGTGTATTTATACGTGGCGCCTGAGTAGCTCACACCGAATGGCTACACACCATTAACTAAGATTCGACGCTGATCGTGCAAAACACTTACATGATATCGTGCACTGCTATTCGGTATTGTACACCATCCGTTATCACAAGCACCGTTAAGTACTACACAGAACTGTTAGCAACACAGACACATCGGCTTGCATAACAGAATGTGAGACGCACCAATGGCTTTGAGGAAGAATGCGTCATAGTAAAAGTTATTCTGCACAAACAGAACCTTTCCTTGTCCTCCATCTCCCGTCCTCTGAACCATTATATCCAAGGTCCCCTTAAAAATCGAAAATGAATAATGATCCCACCATCAATGCATAAGCTAAACGTTTTCACTCACATCTTCATCCATATCCAAAAACGCCACTCCTTTGGCATCTGTGATAGTATCTAAAAATTCTGCACCGGTCGTGACAGCTTTCCATCCTCGCCTCCCGCTGCCGTTGGCGGAGCACCCAGCCACACCCCTCGCACATTGGACGCTCAAAACGAGTTTGGGTGTACGCTCATCCTGAACGGTATGTGAGTCGATGATAAAGAGGAGGTCGGTATAACCGTCTAAATTCGCGTCGCCGAGTCTGATGGGGAGCGGGATGGGCGGATTGTGTGTTGTGTCAAGAACCAGAAGAGAAGGAGATCCGGATACACCAGGAAAGAGAGAGGAGATTGGGATTCGAACAAATGCCTGTAAACGACAATGTATCAACGCGCAATTTGATTGCAATAGCAGATACTAGAAACTCACATTGTTATCGCTGCTGTCAGTAAAGTCAAAACTGAAATTTGGATCTGCCGAACAGAGCAGGTCTGGTGGTCTACATGTCCGCTTTCCATCCTTAATGTCCAAAACCGTAGATGACGTGCACAGCTGCAGCTGCTTGTTATACGCAATGTTGATGGAACAATCGGTGCCCACGCCAGTGGAAGAGGACACGGAAGAGCAAGTGGTAAATACCATATCCATTGTGCCGTCTCTGTCTACAAAGACATAAATATATTCGTTCAGAAAAAGTCGCAAATGCAAGGGCAGACGTACCAATATCGGCAAAAGATATAGTTTGGACACCCGAAGGGAGAGAACCGGACTTGGCAAGGGAGAAGCCTGCGTCCTTGTTGTTTACCCAGATCTGATAAAATTTGTTCCCGCTCCCATTATCGCAGAGAAGAAATATATCTAAAATAATTTCATCAGTGTCAAATGTGGGAGGTCCGAGATTGTGCTACAAACCCGCCAAACAATCTCCGTCCAAGTCGACAACCGCATTACCATGTGGATTAGCCAATGTACACTGTGTACCATCAAAATGAGGGTCCACCCTGTAAAAGATGGTCAGTAAATATATCTACAAATAATGACGCAGCAGACATACATATTGAAAGGAGGCGCCTGAGGCTGCGATGCATTCCATGCATTCTGCCAGATCCGTATTGGTGAACTCGTACCAATAGATTGTGGTGTTATTCCCAACAAATCGATTTTCATATCTCCATTCGTATCGATAGGTATAGGTTGGGAGAGCGTGGAGGCCGGCACAGAAATCGGGTTCAGGTCTTCACTCGTTTAGATAAGTATTAGAAGAGAAACTAAATGAGAATACGTACCAAATCCACCCTCAGGTAAAGCCACGTATAATGATAATGCCAGTTCACTCTGACGGGTGCCTTGGCTCATGACTAGTAGGTCAAGTTTGCCATCATGTGTAAAGTCGCCTGGGACGACATTGTAGATAGGTTCTGGATGGTGAAAAGAAGTCGATTTCTTGAACGTAAACTCCTCTGTTAAACCCTGGCATAAGCTGATGACTCCCGTATAACGCAAGGACTCTCACCATGACTCCAAAGAAACACTGACAGTGTCTGCTGATCGGAACTTAAAGACAACACATCCAAGCTGCATCAAACGTCAGAGCTACGTATTTCACATAATATCCCACAAATAACTTACAACTGGTCCTCATTAAAGTCTCCAAACGCGACCACTCGCCCATTGTCATCCAGTCCCATTGGGCCTGCTCTAATGAGCGAGTTTCCAGTGAACCGCTTTGGTGGGAAGGGCCATAATGGCACTACTGGTGTCGCTAGAAACAGGAAGCTCAGAAGGGTGGGTGGAATTAAAGCCCACGATGAGCGAAGTAACATGTACGAAGAAAGGACTGGTGCCAGGTGTTCAAAAGCGCAGTTTCACGAGTTCTGAACGAAATTATACAAAGAAAAAGGGCACTGAGTAAGAAATATGGCTCGAGCCAACAGATTTACAGATCCCAAGACAATTGTCGCGGTTATAATGTGCGAAATAGTGGTTCCAAGGTCGTGACTGAGCCTCAGCAAGGAACGATATGATGATTGGCCAGCACTGCCACCATTACTTGTCCGAACGCCTCTTGTCTAGACTCTGCTGGTAAGGATGACACCTAACTAACACTTAACTGCCTGGGAACCCATTAAAATCGGTACTGCCCAGTCTCAGCGGAGGTAGAGCTTTTTATTTTTTATTTTAAAATCAATGCCGAAATGAGAAACTCCCAATTTCGCATCTCGTATTTCCTAGTTGAATAGCCACCGATCTCACAAGCCGTCCATGACCACTCCGAGCATGTTCACATATTATTGTCCTGGGTGAATTATGTGAACATGCGGCAAATTAAGAGCGGTCCGAGGCCGGGTGCCGTTTGGGCTTTCGCGGATATGGCATACCGGCTGACGCTCTTTTCTCCAAACCGATCGAGCAGAATCTTCATCCCTGTTTCAAGCACACCGCCCGGAAAAGTCTTAGTCAATGCTCTGGATCATATAAGACGTGTCTGCCTCATCTTGTGCATTTCCCAATGGCAGACACCACACCGCACCGCCTCATCACAGACCCCGCCGCTGTCGCGACTCCTAGCGATGAAGGCTCCGCATTCTCGCTGGAGAGCATACAGCATACATATGACTATGTGATCGTTGGCGGCGGTACAGCAGGCTGCGTGATAGCCAACCGTCTCTCCGAGGATCCGAAAATCTCTGTTCTTTTAATCGAGAGCGGAGGGAAGTGAGTAGTCATCTATAGCATATCAAACATTCGCTCTAAGTTTATCATCATCGCAGCAATGAGGACCAGTTGATGGCACAAGTGCCCATTTTGTTCGGCAAGATGTTCAAGTACGGAAATAAATTCAATCATTTTCCAGTTGATGCTCAAGCATTCTATTCAGGACCGAAGCCGATTGGGAGTATTACACCGAGTTAGTATCTGATTGTTACAGAATCATCGCGATTGATATCGATTCATCGTTACCTCCCAGACCTCAAACCGCTCTCAACAACCGCAAGCTCTATTGGCCCCGTGGCAAACTTCTTGGGGGTAAACCTCTCTTTGCAAGACAGAACTTAAAAAATCGCTGACGATGAAACGACAGGTAGTAGCTCTATGAACGCAATGATGTTCACTGAAGGCGCGCCTTCCGACTACGAGGAGTGGGTGCGCCTCGGAGCAAAGGGCTGGGGTTACGACAATATCAAGCCCTACCTTCGCAAAATCGAGGGCCATGTCCTCCACAATGAGCACCCGGGCACCACTCACGAGCACCGCGGCGACAAGGGTCGGATCCAGACAGGATACAGTTACTGCGGGGTGAGTGCAACACCGTCCCTCTTGATCTGAACTCATGATACTTTATAGGCCATTGCTAAAGATTATCTCCGTGCATGCACGAATAATGGCATTGATTATAATCCGTATGCAGACTGCAGTTCTTGACTATACAGATATTGACATGTGGTTTGTTCAGCGATGTAAACACGGGCACCAACCCCCTTGGAGGTACAGAGATCATGTCCTTCATTGATAGCAAAGGCCGGCGTACGCAGTCTAGCCTAGTGTTACCTTTTTCTGTCCCTGATATATCAGAACACAATAGGCAGCTCATCGGCGACCGCCTTCCTCGACGCCGAGACGCTCGCGCGCCCAAACTTGCGCGTCCTCATTAAATCGACCGTCACCCGAGTACTATTTACGTCTGACCCAAAGCCGCGAGCTGTAGGCATTGAGCTTGCGCTTGGTCCCCAAGAACCCGGGCGCTTCCGAGCTGCCGCCAAGAAAGAGGTGGTCATATGTGCGGGTGCGATCAACACGCCACAGTTGCTCCTCCTGTCCGGTATTGGCCCTCGTGAACAGCTGGACAAGCTTGATATCAAGGTTGTATTCAACCAGAAGTGGGTCGGGGAAAATTTGCGCGATGTAGGTCTCAACGCAACCTTCCATTCACACATCCAAAACATTAGGTATTGACCTATGCTGTGGCGTAAATAGCATCCAACCACGGGCTCAGTGAGCTTCCGCGCGAAGTCTGGTAAGACCCTTGATTACCTTAACGAGCCTGACGGCGCGGGTCCGGCGCTTCAGGAGTGGATGGAAAAGGGAACTGGCCCTCTGACTTCCAATGTACGTGCATTTTTTATGCCAAGTGCCCAGCTTACTAACGCGGTGTGTATCCAGGTCGCGGAGACATCCACGTTTTTCCGCTCGACGGACACAAAGCGGTGAGCGTCCTTTTACAGCTATTCATAGACCTGATTCTGAAGGACTATGCATAGGCATTTATTCACGACGAAGGCGCATGCGCTCAACGTCGTTGAGGACGCTACATCGGGTCCTTGTGCTCCCGATGTCGAAATGATTGGTGCTGGCATTGCGTTCCTCAAACATGGTGCCGAGATTGCGCCATCCGGTACCAGCATTTTTACAATTGTACGTCTCCTCTCCGTTGATCTGCTGTGAAACGCGCATGGATGATATCCGACGCAGTTCCCTATTCTCCTCCGTCCGCAAAGCATTGGCTACCTTAAGCTGCGATCCTCCAACCCGTGGGATAAACCGATCATTGATCCCAAGTACTAACCTCGTTTTTTGCTGACATGGCTGTGCAGCTAACGCGTATCACGCATAACAGATGTTTCTCTCATCCGAATGACATAGCGGTAATGGTGCGCGCTATTCGATTGGCACTGCGCATTGGGCGCAGTGAGCCCCTTGCTGGCCAGCTCGAGCTCAAGCCACACAGCACAGACAAAGAGGACGTTTTCTGGCCCGGAGATGCTGATCCAGACGTCATCACTGACGATGAGATCGAGGCGTTCATTCGCAGGAATGCTGAGACCAACTATCATCCTGTAAGCGATGTCGCTGCCATTTATCCTGATCCTCTCTGACTCTTGTCTATTTAGGTTGGAACAGCAAAGATCGGAGCGAGTCCCAGTGAAGGTGTCGTTGATCCAGAGCTCCGCGTCTACGGCGTCGAAGGCTTGCGTGTCATGGACGCCTCTGTGTTCCCCAATCAGATGTCCGGCCATCCAACCTGTATCATCATCGCCATGGCATATCGTGCCGCGGACATCATCCAAGGCGTGGTCGCTCATTAAGATGGACGCTACTTCCGGAATGTGTGTATTGTGTACGTGCTGTTGAGTGCCAAAGAACCTGATATCGTTAGAAAGTGGATGAATATGTTGTAACACAAGGCTAAGAAATGTCTATATTGTATTAGCAATTTGGGCTGCTATGGAATTCGAACCTGTCACTTGACTAGCTCCCGTATCATTGCGCGTCCGAGGCGAAGCGATGGACACTTGAGCAGAGAATGGCAAGGTGCAAGCCCAAAAGTAAAAAGTGACAACATCATTCTACAATCATCATTCTTTGTCAGTCCCTGGCAAACAGTGAAAGCAGGGATGATTTCCAGAATGTGGATGTTGGCTCGGAGACCATGAAACATCTCCCGATGCGTTCTTGCGCTTTACAAAAGCTGTATTTCCAGCTGGCCAGGTGAATTGCGAATGGAATAGTAAAAATCAGAATCGAGATAGCATTACAAAATATTAGCTATAGCCTACGACTCAGGCGGACTGGCCGTCCATCCGAAAAACCTCCTCAAGGTCCTGGGCCAAGCGCAAGTTGTCGGCCGTTCACCAGCAAAGGCTAACAAGGCAAATCAATAGAACTCACCATCCACCAAGGAATTTCCTTGCCACTACCCTCTGCCCCCTCGACAAAACTCTCCTGCATCGCATCAGTCACCTTCCACCAGCTCCTCGTCTCTTCATCCTGCCCAATAGCATCCATGTCCTTGGCATAATCATTACCTGTGTACTTGAACGTGGCGATGAGGAGCTTAAGTGGAGGGTAGTAATGAATCGAGTAGTCGGCTATTCCGTGACGCCCAAGGGCAGCAAGGACACCTGGCCAAACATTTGCGTGGAGAGTTTTGTATTCGGCTTCTGCCTCAGGTTTAAGCTGGTATACATGGATAAGGTACTCGAAATCCAAGATTATACATGGTTACTTACTTTGATAATTTGGCAGACACGTTTCGAGTGGGGGATAGACATCGTGGAATTTAAAACGCGGCGCCTCTGATGGAGATGCAGATCAACAATTACCTTAAGTTTCAACGTATTGACGGTACGACAGCCTTGGATTGATCAAAAGGTTTCACTAGCAGATCTTTCCATCATGGATGTCGGCTTTCAGCCCAGATATTTCGCAAGCTGAGCTGAGAGCTCGCAAATGAATAATGACTCGGAGTAGCCAAAGGATCGGAAACATGGCTCCAATTTGTTCCAAGCCAGCAGCTATTCAGAATCCAATATTGAGCAAGTAATGATCTGTAAAACTGAGTGGGCACAGGCTATGGAGGGGGTTTGAGGTCGGATCATTCTTGGTCACTAGTACTGTGATATACAGATCATTAATTGTATACCAGTTCCTCCGGGGTCCGTGCTTGCCCTCTTCTCACCGTGACCACGACCGCCGAATACATACACATTTCGTCCCTTTTATACCAAACAACAATTCCAATACAATACGATGGCCGAGGGCAGCAACTATGATTATCTCTTCAAGGTTTGTAGGCATATGTCAAGCAGGTGCTGGCGTGGTCTGATTTTCTCTTTTGCAGGTGGTTTTGATTGGAGACTCCGGCGTCGGAAAATCGTACGTCTTTTGATCATGCCAATTGGTGTGCTCGTCTGACAGTCTGCTTGTGTTTAATAGCAATCGTATGCTTAACAATGACATGATCCGTGGAACCGGGACAATCTGACTTAGTCGTCTCGCAGTGCTCTCGCGATTCACACGTAATGAATTTAACCTCGAGTCAAAGTCAACCATCGGTGTCGAATTTGCAACACGTTCTATCAATGTGGATGGCAAGACCGTCAAGGCTCAGATTTGGGACACAGGTAAGCTTGGTTGTTGCACTATCGATCAAGTTGGAAGCGCTCGTGGGCACTAGTGGATGGGTGCCTTCGTCTTGTCTTCATCCATCATGTTCTACTATTGTTCCATTCGCGCAT
Source organism: Piloderma croceum F 1598 (assembly GCA_000827315.1). Taxonomy (NCBI): domain Eukaryota; kingdom Fungi; phylum Basidiomycota; class Agaricomycetes; order Atheliales; family Atheliaceae; genus Piloderma; species Piloderma croceum. The sequence goes on from KN832979.1 coordinate 395,580, forward strand.
CATCTGATCCTATTTTTTTTGCAGCTGGCCAAGAACGTTATCGTGCTATCACATCTGCGTACGCCTGGGCTTCTTACACTCCACTCGCTTATTGACTGGTCTGTCTGTCTGTCCCCGCCACCCGCAGCTACTACCGCGGTGCGGTCGGTGCTCTTCTAGTCTACGACATTGCCAAGCATGCAACATATGTGAACGTTACGCGGTGGTTGAAAGAGCTCCGCGACCACGCAGACTCAAACATTGTTATCATGCTTGTAGGCAACAAAAGCGATTTGAAACATTTGAGGGCGGTACCCACGGAGGAGGCCAAGTCATTTTCAGGTACGTGCATTGTTCAGTTTCCTCGGGGCGCTGATGCGATCCCGCTTTACAGCGGAAAATGGATTGTCGTTTATTGAGACTTCGGCGCTGGACGCTTCGAATGTCGAAAGTGCATTCCAAAATATCCTCACCGGTAAGCACCTTTATCATTCTGCCTACTACTTTTTTTTACATACTCCCACCTCAGACATCTATCGCATCGTCTCAAGCAAATCACTTGCACAAGATGCAGACCCCATCAAGCCACCTGCAGACACTCTCACTGTCTCGCCGAGCGTAGACGCATCTGCCAACAAGAGCAGCAATTGTTGTTAGGCGATGCAACGGCCCTGGTTTCGTGTTGCGTCGGGTTGTTTGCGGAACTGGAAACTTAGACCGTATGTAATGAATGATCAGGGCGTGGTGGTGGTTTGGAGTTGGGTTGAACCAGACTTTGCATATATGTGTCCTTTCTCTTACTTCATGATGATAGCTGGGTTCCCCATTCCTTATTCTTGTTTTTGCCAGCGTAACTGGAGTACGTTCTTCCGGTATTGTGCAAAATATTCAGCAGATTGTTAAGCAGCACAAAAAAATGACAGAAACAAGCAGCAAAAGGTTTGCGAAGAGCACGACCCACAGCGCGAACTGACGCCTCCTCCTGGTCTCCGAAGACTAACTCGGCGAGTCCTGCAGATTGCGGAATTGCTTCCCTGGCCTGTCAAGGACCTATTATTCCAAGCTCGGACCACACCTTCAGGTGCGGGAAGCTGTGGAAACCAAGTTTTCTGGAGGGGAGGGACTTGAACCAGCGCACTTGTAAGTTTGACCGCTGAGAAGAACCGCCTCGCATTCCCGGTTTGGGGCCATTACAGCCACTTCACCATTGTACCATGTTATTGGATTAACTTCAATGCAATATATGTAATCATTCAAACCCGTACTTGAGCACGCGATTCGGAAAATCGCATATGCCATAAACGAGGGACGATAACCAACAGTTTTGTTCAAACCGACCAACTGGTCCTCGGTCAGAAGTTCTCATTCTTTGGAATCGTAATGACTGGGTACGTTGCATTGCTGAACCCTTTGGTCTACACTTTCCAGTGGGCTCTACAACCTATCGCACCCTTCACGTGGTTCGGATCGAGCGTATGTGTTCTGGACGTGGTGGCTGCTACTCGCCTTTGTCTAGCCCTCAGGCAGCTGAGAGAGGCCCTGCGCGCTGGACACATCGCCAGGGACGGAAGGTCGAAAACGAAGAGTGGCGTTGAAATCGAGGAAATGTCGTTCATGAAAGATTTATTTACTACGTTAACGGTCGTGTATGGCGGCGAAAGTATGACTGGTCAGTGGTACTCGTGCACGACGCGTCCATAAATTCAATGGAGACTGATCGCGTCGAATAGCTTCTCTGTTGGGTCTCACGCCTACATTTATGGTGTCGGGAGTTGTCCCTTTACTTTACACCGCGATCCAAGCGGTTATTGAGATTCTGCCGACGGTACCCGCTCCATCTCTCGGGTTAGAACTGCCTTTATCAATTCTTGATGGATTTAGCCGCACGTTTCTTCTGTGTAACTTTGTACCGCCCACCGTAACGGCTCATGCCTCACCAAGTGTGGCAAACTCGCCGTGGACACTTGTCCTTACATCCCTGGTATGTGATAGTCCATTTTCATAACATTTTTCGCACATATGATTCCACTCAGGATCATTCATGAGTTCTACATTGTTGCCCGAAGCTAATCGCACCTCCTTCAGATAACTGCTAACGGTGGTTTTTTCCTCACCAATATGTTTTCCTCCTTTGATCCGACACCTCTCACTCTAACGACTCCTCCTGAACTGCGACCCTATGGTTGGACCACGACTGACCTATGTTTTCCTCCTTTGATCCGACACCTCTCACTCTAACGACTCCTCCTGAACTGCGACCCTATGGTTGGACCACGACTGACCTATGGTGTGCCCCTCTCATCACGGGTCTCTACGCCCTTCTCACACATGCCCAACCTTTCTGGGCTGATCTTCACGTCCTCGTTGTCAGTATCTTTTGGGGCCACTTCAATGATAGGGGATCAAAGCCTACAATTGAGGCTGTCGATCCAGAAGTGGCAAGGGCTATTTGTACCCTGGTGCTCATCGGGATGTTCGCCACTAGAGCTGTAAAAAACTTTGCCGGGCCTTTAGTTCCTAGTATAGTTGCTGTGCCCGGGACACCCGTGAAAGCATCTTCATCTGAGCCACATTCCAAGAGTAAGTGGTGTTCTATCGGTGTGCTGGAATGCTCAAGATATATTGTGTTTTTCAGATAAATCTGGGAAGGCGAAGATCCAATGATTCACATTGAATATCCAGACTCTTACGATAATTATAACGGATACTCCTCGCGAAGATAACCGCGGGATACTCGGGCGACCTGGCGTCGCGTTGAAATTGTAACTTTGCATGAGGGTGGATGGAATGGAAACTACGCAGAAGCAGCATAATGCTTTTTCGAATTGAAAACAGCTCCACAATGCGTATAACACCTCCACCGATATCAAATATGTTTTTCTCGTTTACCGATTGCTTTTGAAGCTACGGTATTTCTTCTCGCACCCGCTTGTTCGGGGCTAAGAATGACCAGCGGACGATCTCGACGACGACTGGGACTATTTTCCCCGTATTGTTGTGCAAAAATGTTTGTGGATTTTGCAACTCCCGTTCTCAGTTATGAGGTGCAGCAGGACTCTTGGCAGGACTTGCAGTTTAAAGGCCCGTGCGTCTAAGGTTCAAACTACTTACGTACATTATGCATAATACTTACGTCTTCATCAGTATCGGGATCTCACACTCGATCGTCTACATCTCAATGTGGCAACTCTTGTCGTTTGACTTTGGCAGATGAGCGTCTGAGATGCACAAGCTCAGTATTCAATTAGATTATCTACGCTGCCTGCCAAACGCTCATCCCGCGCTTCGTCAGTATGAGCCCGATTTATACGGCGTATTTACGCCGGGTTTCCAAAGGAAACGAAGACCAATGATGTAATTGAATCTCCAAGGCGATGTTGAAGAAAGTCACTGAAAGAGTACAGACCAACGTAACGTTGATCTGCATTCTCTCAGAGTCATATCCCCTCAGCACGACAGCATGATGATAGCAATTGTGCTTTGCCCAACAATCAGCATGGAAGATGACGAAGTTACTCGCGCACCTTCGATTGGCCACCCTTGTACGGACCCGGGTGGGGTATCACTTGAGAGTGTGTGGTCTCAAAGTTGGAACCGTAACTTATGTGGTAGAGATTGGGCGATGTTCACGCAACATTTTCGGAGACCTTATATCTTTTCGTTACAGCGATATTTCGGTCCGATGATTAACAGATTAATGTTTCCTTCTGATGGCGTGCTGCCCCGCGCCATGAAATCAGGTCGCAAGTTGGTCACGATGGAGTGCAATTTGGCAGCCAACACGGCAAAATGCGTCACTAGGCCTGACGAGTCAAGCTGCAATACCTCAAGCACCGCCGGAATCCTAACGACATCTCCGAAGTGCTGATAACGTACAAGTATGGGAGTTTCCCAACGAACACCGAAAAGGCGATTTGCGGCCGCATTGTCATCGGCTTGATGGTGGAGGTCGGCGGCGACAGGATTCCATAAATTATGTATAGAATGTCCAATTCCGTGTACGGCTCTCTCAAGCTTATGTGCGGCTGAATTGAAGTTTCGGCATACGGAATAATCTCAGCCGATATCAATGCGGGTCAGGGTCAAATGCCATTCAGATGATCTCTGGAGCGAGGAAAAAGCTGTCGACGCGTGGAAGTGCACATATTTGCAAAACATGCGGCACGCCAGCTGAGTAAAGCCTAAACAGCCCAGCACATGAGCGGCTTGCCACATCATGGTGGCAGCCATAGAGCCCAAAGACCCTTATCCAAACAACACGCCGTTCTTCTACTCCACACTATTAGTAGCTTTTCAATAAAAGCCGTATAATCATTTCACGTACATCGTCATTAGCTCCGAGTCGACTGCAGAAGTCTATTAGTACATGTAATCAGTCGACACCAACATGCGCACCAGGCGAGAAAGCATAGATCTCATGTTCATATCTTTCATCTGAAGATTCTGAATGTATCAAATCATGACGGCGCCCGTGACAGCCCGATGTAGGATGGTTGTAATGTGGATAAGCCAGCACGCTGACTACCCTACGGAATGGGTGGGGATGCGGAGAAGGACAGGACTTTCTCGGGTCCCGCCCAATCTAATTTGAAAAAATTCCACAAAATCGCTTCATCGACAAGGAATTTGAAGGAAGGGTCGGCACATCAACCAGCTGCAGCACCTGCATGCGACATAGGGACGGTCTTCTGTGGTTATGCCCAGTGTCAAAATAACCCAGCGTTGCTGATTTTGATATGGTTCTGCGCTGGAAATAATCAGATAACCGGGTAAATGTGTCGACGTTACTAAAGGCACATACATACATGGGCCACGGTTGAAGGACCATCCTCGGAAACTCGCGGATGCAATTCGGGAGCTGATAAAACAGCACAGTAAGTATTACTAAAGGCACGAGGAGTCCTTCTGCCGCAACGCGCGTTGATTTAAATCTTTCAACTTTAAAAGTATGTTTGAATTGGCAAGCCGCGGAAGCATCGCTAGTCTATGGATGTGTCTATTTCATATGGGGCGTCATTGCTTGATCATTCATGTATCTCGATTTGCTCACCTGGCCTGGCGCGAAAAGTGGCAAAAATAGAATTTTGGAGCAAAAATAAATGACACGATCCACAATGGATTGTCGGAGACTTGTTGACACCATTCAGCAGATATAAGGCACCATTTACCACCATTTTGAACGGATGGGTGATTGATTCGACATGCATTACAGGGTGTCTGTAAGGAAACAAGAATCGGTCAAACAAACCAATTTCGGTAAGTGATACAAGAGGCACGAAGGTTAAACGTTAAACCCGTACTTATCTGATCAGTCTGCCCTAGTCTGGCAGTCATTCGGAGACTCAAAGACTTATATAAATAGGGTGTTGCTTGCTATATACATATCAATACATATCAATACTTTTGGCAGGTCGGCTTTCAACCAGATCGACCAGATGGAGAAAAAAACTTAATCGGGACTTAGCCTGACTTAGCATGCTTATTGCCAAATAAGTGCAAATTCAGCAGCTTATTGGCACTTAACGCGACCTAATTGCGATTTTAAGTACAAATTAAGCGAATTAAGTTGAAAAAAAAAAGTTGATTAAGCCATGTCATTTGCTGAATTGCACTTATTTGCGCTTATTCAGCAATAAGCCCATTAAGTTTTTTTCTGATTTTTCTGATGCACTGGAGAGACGTGTATTGCTGAGCAAATAGTACTCATTTTCTTGTTGTCCAAATTGTTGTGACTCTTGAACCAAGGCGAGTAACTGCAACCGATATATGGAGGACGGCCGCAATCAGTTGCAGGGGTGTGATTACATAGATCACTTGTCTTTAGCCGAATGTCAGAATCAAACTACCATCATCATCTGATTCTGGTCTCGTAGCCAGCCATTATAGCGATACCACGACTTCGTGATAGGCACCATTCCACGCAAACACCTGTCCCATCCCATCCGTCCCACTTATAACAGCAATAGTACCGACGTAGAGTTCGAGTCTGAGCTCCCTCCATACCCACGGTTCATGAACCAGAAATACATCACAAGATCCAGTTAACCCAGGTTGGCGTCGCTTGCAGACAGCTTGTGAGTGCATAGATATCTCGTGAAATCAGTGCATTAGCACTCGCACTAGATCACAGCCTCTGGAACCTTTTCGCCGGATGCTCATGTCTTATGATTCTATTGGATGTTCCGTTAGCAGACGAGCTTCGCTGTAATAAACGTCCAGATCTTGATGTCGGCCCTGCTCGCCATGACGCTGCTCGACAGTTCACATGGTGGCAGCGTCATCATTGACTGGATTGAAGTTCAGTCTGCTTCCGAGTCTGTTCCGCTCTCTATGTCCGTTCGAAGTTGGTTTTCAGTTTACGGGCGACCTTTACTTCATTGTTGAAGTCTGCTTGATGAGGACCCGACGCCGTGGACTGCTCGGATCCCATTATCAAATGATGACCATTTGTTTAACATCAAGTCCGGTGGATGTCTGAATTAAGCATTCTTTGAGATCATTTTCTTGTCGTGCGGACACATGGTGGAAGATGTCCCGCCAACTATGATGCACTGTAATTGTACATTTTTCACTTACAAAGAAGATAAATTTTGTGGCTACATGCTCTGAGCAGCGAGAGAAGAGATGACCTACTTCCACACCTGGGTGATAAAATCTTCCAAATCCTTGAGAAGTACAGCGGATTGCTCTACAGCGGCAAAGTGACCACCCTACATGTGATAATAAAAGATTGAACAGTCGTCGTCATATACATAGGACCGGCATACCTTCGTATGCTGCCTAAAGAATACCAAGTCACCAGTAGTTTCAATCCAACTTCGCGGGACCGGTGCTATTTCTTGAGGGAACCAAGAAAATCCGAAGGGCTTGTTGATATGCCAGATTGGATTCTCGTGTGTGCCGATGCTACCTGGGGTGAAGAGCTGCAAATAGACGATTATAAAGCTTTGGAAAAGCTTTGAAGAAGCAAGTGAGCTGACCGTGGAGCTAACCTGACGATAGGGATAGATCGAGCGCGAGATTGTGTCTGTCAGCCAGTACAGAGTGACGGATTCGAGGATAGTGTCCAAAGGAGGGTCCTCGTCTGTCCAGTCCAAGAATTTTTCACCAATCCTATGATTATTGGCGAACAAACTTCAGTGGAATTGTCTTCAGCATTTAAGAAAAAGAAAAGTACCACGCCAACAACGCGAGAGGGCTGCTCGAGAGTACCATCCCAAGCGTACTAGGCCTGGTAGCTTGCTCGAGGGCATAAGCACTACCGATACGTAAAAATTCTTTTGCGCGAATGAGACCTATTTCTTCCGTTGTGCTTAGGGCTTTAGAAGCGTTAACGGGCTCTGGCATGATGCAAAAATTGACTGTTGGAAAACATCGTTCAGAGAACGATTAAAAAAGGGGATGTAATGTTTCTTACGATGGATGGCTATAGAAATAGCCAGTCAGTTGGAAACCCAAAGCAGGTTGAGAGCATTTGGTAAATACCTTTGCAACTTGCATGTTCAACAGCCATCACTCTCCCTACCTTACTACCGATATCGCCGCCCTGGACCACATAACCGTCGACAAAGCCCAAGCCGACCATGAGTTTATCGAAGATGCGAGCGATATCTTGAATGCGAAGGTCTCTATCGAGAGGCGGGGGGGAAGAGAAGGTATAGCCGGGCATGGAAGGCACAATTAGATGGTATGGGAGAGTGAACGAATTGTGTTCTTTGCGAAGAATAGAAATAATTGGCAGAAACTCGAGGAAACTCCCTGAGAGTGTGTTTAATAAATGGCTGAAGAGTCAGACGCAATATATACTGACCTGGCCATCCATGCAGCAAGACAAGTGGCACAGCATCCCGCTTATCAGAAAACAAGGCAACAAAGTGAATATTGTACTCGATGCCATCGTCAACGACAGGGGCAACGTAGTGTGGAAATGAATTGATATGCTCTTCGTGCTTTCGCCTGTAAGCATTGTGGCGTAAGCAAAGACACCATAGTATGCGACTCCGAGTCAGGGAAGCATTTACCAGTCAAACTGTTTCTCCCATACACTCTTGGCCTCCCGAATCCATTTATTTGTCAGCCCATATTTCCTGTCTTCATGAGATCCCTCATATGTGTCAGGAGCAAGCTTCGAATGGTTCAAAAGGGTTTGGAGCTCATCAAGTTTCGCCTGCGGGATTGAAACGTTGAACCGCGCTGGACGCAACGTCGCCTTAGCGGGAAGATTGGTGAATGGAACTGACATTGTGGTTTAGAAGCAGAGAAGATTTGATTATTCAACAATCAGATTATCGAGCGTGGGCATATGGCTGGACCTTCGAGTTCGAAAAGGGGATTACTCTTTCCGGCATTTCCTCGCTGTCAAGCTCAGAACAAAATAATGTCGACTACTCTGGAGTATGCCACGATAGACACGTCCAGGTGAACTTCGTTGTTGGCGATCAGGATGTTTGTTAGCTAATTATCAAAGATGGAGGAACCTTCCGCCTCCTCCAGGCTTCTCCGCGTCATCTTCTACTGTGAGTTCTCAACCACTTGCCATTTTCTTCCAGTCGCTCTAAGTTATATCAGTCCAGAGCGCCAGTCAGATCTTCTGGAGCATCCCAGGCATCTTATGCAAGCCTGAAAGAGAAGCGCGCATGGGATTTTGCAATTGGCCCCGCCAAATCGCTCCCTATGCAAGCCTTTATGTTGTACATGTCCGGCGGGGGTGTGCAGATCTTCAGTATGGGGATCGTGTTCATGCTTCTCATGACTCCATTCAAAAATATTGCTGCAATTAACGCCGGTGCGTAGTAAATGGCAGTGACTGCTTGTTTTTCAACTTAACGATACATTGTGTATTAGCATTTGCACCATTTGCACCAACAAATGCATCAGCCAACTCTATCATGACCCTCCCGCTTCAAAAGCTGGTATATCTCCTGTGCAACTTATTGACGCTTGCCGTTGGATTATGGAAATGTCGGAGCATGGGGCTGTTACCTACTGGGACTGGTGACTGGTTAGCATTTGAGAGTCGCGGTACAGTGAGTGCTCCGTATCTGCTGCGAATCGATATTGACTGACAGCCCTTTGACAGCCTCCAGAGATATCTTTACTGTGATAACTTATGCACCAGCGTGATTGCGGAAGATAATATTTATATGTTTACCGCCGGCTGTCTCAATGGGATCGTCTTTATCAGTTTGGTTTGGATGAAGTGTAGTCTACTGACTTCGCTACTCATGTTACAATGCATTTCAAAGGTATGGTACAATTCACACAACCGATTGACAGTTACTCTTGCTGTCTCACCTACATATTGGACGCCGGTCTATTCACGCCGTCAGACCTCCTCCTTCCCGACTTTATATACTCCTTCCCAACTCTCTTGATCAACGCTCGTCTACCTATTCCCTTCATGTCGATGTACACGATAGCCACATTCGTTGCTGTGCCTGTTAACAGCGACACAGTGTTCGCAGCTTCAGGACCATACCTTGAAAATATTTATGTCAACATTTTTCTTCAATATAATGGACCCAACGAGGACTGAAACAAACTTGTGGGCAACAACGGCATTTAATTGCTGACTTCCTACGTTCAAAATCTGTTTCGTGGAATCATCAAACGTCGATAATATGAGGTCGGCAGAGATCATGAAACGATCTCTTTTCCTGAGTGGAGTTGGCGAACCAAAATTGGAACTTGCCCCCGAACTTGCCCCCGAGCGTGGTGGCAAAGAGGGCGGCTGTGGAGATGGGGTTCTACGCGGCGGAAGAGGCGGTTTCTCAGAGTAGGGCGGTGCAGGGCTTGGACTGCGACTTCGAGGGTTTGGGGACACCCTGCCTCTAGGAGATAACGTCGACGCACTCCTTGTGTTCCTCTCCTTGCCTTTCCCGCCTCCAACAGCATGTCTAATCATACTATCCAGCAATCCGACAGTTTTTGCACTTAGTTGAACAGCTTGGCCACTCATTTCATGGACTGCAGATAATCCTTTGCGTGTCCGTTCTGAAGTGAGGAAAGCGAGAACAGGTTGAACAGGCGGAGTCCTAGCAGGGGATGTAGAAGCTGAAGAAGAGGCATATGACTCGGAGTGTTTAATGAGGTATGAAGAGGCAGATGTCATAGCTGTCGTCAGAAGAGTCGTAGTACCCGATATCGCGTAGCTTGCTGAGATTTAACTAGTGAACAATGTGAGGTAATATGATATGTACGCACCTAACAGACGAAGCGCCTTTCGTGAATATGTCCCGTTCGCCAGGAGGAACAGCATGCACGAATGCTGCTCGTGCACCTCCCTCTTCAGGTATTTCAATAATCACAGGCTCCTTCTCTTGACCTTTATCATGGAGAGCTGGGTCTTCCTGAAAAATAATTTGATTGTCGACCTCTCCAACAACCTCCCAGTTATCCTCGTTAACGAGGAGCACATGTCCTCTGAGGTCTTGCGGCTTCTCGGAGGAATCAAAAGGCTTCGGACCCTCGAATCCAGCGTATTGCTCCAATACGCTGTCGAAAGTGTCTAAATCCTCTTTAATGTGTGGCTCATGTGCACCGGGCTCATGTAGAGCAACCACAATGTCTTCACCACTCGCACCCAAGAATGAATAGTTTCGAAAATCATTCTGAATAAAACATCGAATAGCTCTGGACGGATCAAGAGGGGTTTCGTACGACTTTATGCGCAAGACGAGGTAGACATCTTGAGCTGGTGCCTGAGCGCTGAGCGAACTTTGAGAGACGGAAATCGTCACGCAATCGAGGGAGAGAGTACCATCGTATATTGTGTTTCCTGCCTTCAAAGTCGCATTAGAGAGATTCAGCAGTGTGAAGGCTTCAGGATGGATCATCATAAGTGGTGTGTAACCAGGGTTGACCTCAGGCTTGTCATATATACCTTGTTACATCTGTGGGACGATTCCTGCCTGAAAGAGCCTTTCCCGTTTCATATCATAACGGCCTCCAACAGAAGGGGCATGCCACATGTCGTTACAAATGTCGCTTGCTCAATTGAGGTCATTGTAGAAAGTTGCGTCTAGGCAAGCTGGCATGTTTAATCGAGTTTATATTTTATTTTATGTAACAAGTTTAATCTCCGCATTCTTGCTCAAATCCGGACGTGCCCAGCATGTTATAAATTCAATTTAATATTAGACACTCGCGTCAGCAGCTCGAGTCGAGAAGGAGCAGCTTAGAGCGCTGATCAGATAAGTCTTGAGGGAGGAGATTCATGAAAGCATCACAGCATCATAAACTGGGCGATCACGCGATCACGAGCAGGAAGCAGCCACAGATAAGAAGGGGGCAAAACATCAGGCTTCGAACTCATACCTTTCTCAACTTTCAATCGGCCTCGATCCTCTATGAGAGTTTTTAAAATTATATGTATCTGAGTATATCTGAGTCTTTATGACGTGTTACCAACGGGGGGCGTCCCAGCAAACACGGCGATACATTTCAAAGTCAAATCCAATAGAAGTGGAGCAACGAGCCAGAGAGACTCATACTATACCAAAGGTAGTATGAATAGGATTTAAGATTGCATGAAACTGAATTATTTTGTGACCATCGAAGCTCGCGCTGGTCAGCGGATGTAACCATCACCCTTGAAAGACTATACTAGCATCAGCATTTAGCACTGAAAACGCAGAGAGCTCTTTGCTTTCGTTGCCCGAACCTTTTCGCCGCTACAGTTTCACTGACTGAGTAGAGAGTGCCAGTTTCCATTAAAATCCTCACGGATCGGTGACTAGCAAAGATCAATTGTCATGTTTTTAATAAATGATGGGAAGTCCATACACACAATTCCAAAACAAGTAAAAACGCTCTGCTGCTAACACGTGTACATCTTGGCGCCCTCAAATATGTACCAACACGCCGTCGTGAAGTTACTCAAAACATTCTGTATCTTTGGGAGCAGATTCGGTAGCCCTACCTACTTGTCTGCGTACTTTCGCCGCACAGGGTCTTGAAAAAACACCCCGCATAACTTCCGACTTCGGATGTAGCATATCGTCCTCCCGCATTTGGATCCTTGGCAGACCAACAGGCACAACAAGATTCGTGAAACTACAACGTGTTGCAAACAGCCGAGGTGCTCCTACGCTATTCTGGCTCATACCAGTACGGATTATTGTGTGTTCAGGCATCATGCAGTAAGGTTTATTGATGTGACTTGGAGTGCAGGTGCCAAGGTTGCCAAGGTGCTTATAAGAGGAATATATAGCCGCAGGAATACCCTCACCATTCAGTCTTTGCCCCGAATCTTGTCCCGTGCCTCTGACGACTATTCTCCAGCTAATCACCGTCTTCTCTCTTATCAAAGCAGAATCCTGATACGACGTGAACAAATTGTCTTGTGATGTTACGCCCACACTCGTCCCACCTTCTCAATAACATATAAAGCCGAATGCATATCCAAGGTGTCCACTATCTCTTGCCCGAGAATCAGCACTTTGACATAATTAAGCAATGTCTCTCCCGCGCGATGTATACACCATCCGAAACAAAGGCTCAGGTACTTTTACCGACCTCAGTGGAGGTACGTTTATCAGGAATTGTGGCATTCATTCTAGTGGGTCAGCTTCTTATACTTCAACAGGGAGTAACACCAATGGGGCTCAGGTACAGGGCTGGGAGGATGAAGGCGCCAGCGCCTCGTTTTCATTTAATCAGCGATGGCTCATAACCCCTGTCAACGGAACACCGGGCGCGTACAAGATGCAAAACATGCACAGTGGCACTTTTGTTGATCTGAGCAATGGCAGCCCCAGCAATGACACGAAAGTTCAAGGCTGGGAAGGGTCTGTCAATGACACCAATAAGAACCAGCAATGGGTAATTTCCGGAGCGGAGGTTGCCGGCTTTTGGCGGTAAGGTTAATGTTAATCATACAATATACCGATAACTTATCAACTGTATGACTCCTTAGGATCCAGAATGTTGCCAGCGGGACTTACATGAATTTGCTCGATATTACTCCTAATGATGGTATGGAGATTGTCATGGATTAACTGTTCATTCACCGCTGATGGACGGGTGTGTTCTCAGGTACCCCGATTGTGGGATGGGAGCACTTCAACAACGACAACCAACTATGGACCATCCAGCCTGCTACCCTCAGCGGTGCACAAATCAATGCCACACTTATCGCTAATCCATCCGTACAACAAAAATTACCTAGCTTCTTTCAAGATCCTGGTACTAAGTACAATCTCATATTGCAATTACCTTTCGTTTCTTGTACTTATGCACTTCTTTTGACGCTGATTAGATACGTTACCATTCCTAGCGTCGCGATCCAATCTGTGTTCCAGGCGCTTGGAGTCCCTCCGTCAAACCTTCTCTCTGCAAACTTGGACTGTATGTGGATCGCAATCGTTGGTGATGGATAACCCTCTGACATTATTACAATAACACAGCCCCCGCTTATGCGCTCAAAGCTGCAGTTGCTAAATGGTCAAATGATATTGTTCGCGTTGATGTACGGATGAATTTTCATACTCTATACAATTTGCACCGATTGATTCTCCAACACAGGGCTTTCCAATTCTCTTTGGCATCGTCTTTATGCTGGATGCTCAGGGTGTCCCGCATGCCCAGAATTGGTCCATTCAGGACAACACTGGCGTCATATTTTTTGACCCATTCACCGGATCCCAGTCATCCAATCTTGGCCATAAGGTGTACTCCGGCTTTTACTAGTCCGGAAGGTGAGAAATAACGGGCCCAAGTCTGTGTGTAGTCGTATTGGAACTATTTTGTTGTTGATCATATTGATACGTGTGTATTTCTCTGCCTTCGTCGCCTGGCCTTTATCGTTCTGTTGTCTGCACCGTTACATCTCTTCCAGCATCCTGCTGTAAAATATAAAATTATCGGATGACAATATGTAGTGGGATCTAGCGACCATCAAAGTTTCGCGGCGTATGATGATACCGAATGTATCTTTCATAGGGCTGAACACCGTACCCGTATACGGGTACGACCGTAAATTGTACGGGCATTAGATGGGTACTGACTGTACCGTATCAAAGCCATATTGGATTGAGTATTTCTGATATGTTAGTCAATCCAATTACTAGAAATGTAAGGGAGGATCAATCCTGCGGGGCTTACATTTCCAAGGCCGGATCAATCCAACCATTGTATATATGTGGATACCCAGAATAATCAATGTGACCATGATTAATTTGCACCTGCACAAACAGGGCAGATTTTGGTGTCAACCACTCATGTTTGCATGCCGCCAGAATGGTCTGTATGCAATCATTTGACACTCTAACATCACAATCACAATTTTCCTGCACTCCTTATATACCCAGATACCCAGAATAATAAATGTGACCATGATTTATTTGCACCTGCACAAACGGGGCAGACTTTGTTCTTCATAACTGCAACCATAGGATGCTTCATGTGTGACTTTCCAACCACTTATAGAGGCCTCCATCCATGTGGCAGTCCACTGACTGTGTGGAGAATAGTCCAGGAGGCTGATACAAATACATGAAAGCTGTAGGGTCCAAGGGTTGTCTTGTTCAGCTCATGGATAACATTGTTCTCACGGGTTACACACTTCCACTGCATAAATATAGCTGAGAACAAGACCATAAAGGTGTATAAAATAGAACACATACTGATACTGGTCAAATTGATTATTCTGGGTATCTGGGTATATGAGGAGTGCAGGAAAATTGTGATTGTGGTGTCTGAGTGTGAAATGATTGCATACAGACCATTCTGGAGGCATGCAAACGTAAGCAGTTGACAGCAAAGTCTGCCCCGTTTGTGCAAGTGCAAATAAATCATGGTCACATTGATTATTCTGGATATCTGGGTATATGAGGAGTGCAGGAAAATTCACCAGACTCTCCCACCTTATACTTCTAATATAGAGTGGACCATGATTACTGGTGACCATGGTAAGTTTTAAGTATTTTGAGCTAAATCACTATTTGCCTGAGATCTACCCAGTATCCCTGATATCATATGATTTTATTTTCTCATTCACGTGGGTCATAGAATATGTTTTCACATCAACGTCCAGGCATGTTCCCTTTCCACATTAAGCCTCAGGTGTTGTTTCCGGGCTTCTTGCCTTACATGTGTCTTGCTGGTTGTCTGTTAGGAATATTGGTCCTATTATCAATTTATATGCATTTTTAATTTTCTTTTTTAGTTTTCTTTTTTAGTTTTCTCACTTACTATTCCAAACCAATGTTTTATTACTATTTTCTTCCAAAGATATGTCCAGAATGCTACATTAAATATAATTTCCGAGTACTTCCTAGATAAGCACTAAGTGTCATGAATCTTTTATTCTCGCGTCACTAACCACGTGACACTTGTTCCTTGTCATCTGACCTTATCTATCTTCATGACTTCACCTTTCTTCTTA
>KN832979.1:419911-479124 GCA_000827315.1 Piloderma croceum F 1598
GCTGACACTAAGTTCACGAGGAAACACAGCCACTTAGCGCTTCAGGTCTTGGATAGCATTTACATTTGATTTTTACATTTAAATTGTATAATTAATATCTTCAGATATTAATTATACTAATACTCTACAATCTCGGACTTTCACATACTTTATTTAGATCAGTTTAAGCTCAAGCAAGGCCACAGAGTCACTCAGAAAGTGCAGCTTCACTGAGTTTGAACTTACCTTCCTAATTGGGAACCACTTTGTTCAAATCACCCTCGGGCAGCAACCTTGAGCTCTAGACCAAAGCTGAGAGCCTTGGGTGGCTGTAAATCACTTCCTATGAGTCAGAACAACTCACAGTAATTTTACCAAAGCCTTGAGAATGCTCAGGATTGTTCCATGAGTTATTTAAGGGTTTTTCCAATGACTCATGTTCATTCTTTGCATTCCCTGTAGTTCTACAATATTATGTATAAATACAAGGCCTTGCCTCCATCGAAATATAATATTTTTACCACTACTCAGCCACTCTCAAACCGAGAATACTTCTGAACATAAAACGTTTTGGCCACACCATTTAAATAATATATTGACTCACTCTATATTATTTATAACCTCTATATTCAAGCTAAATAGCTTTGCACTCTCTCAAATAGTTTCTTTGAATGTAGTAGGCTAGTTGGTGTCCCACTAACAATTATCCAAGAATATTCCCGGTTCATCTTATTGTCTTTATGTCTAAGTGCCACCAGCTCCTGTGCCACTCAGATTACTCTCAAGGTATATATTCACATTATTCCTTGAATTAAAATATATTCTGCTAGACTTATTTACTTAAGTAGAGTAGAATTAACATTTCCGAAAATTAAATACATATTATATCTTAGGAATTAGCTCATTTCTCATAAATTGGTTAGTATTTCATAAAACACCAATTTAGTTTATAGATCCATTAGAATACTTGTACATACATTTATTCTACAGATCCATAACATTGTCATTGTCAACGACAACAGTTGTTCTTGTATATAGACATTAAATATACTTTCATTTTCAACAAATTGGGGGGCACCATAGAGCAATAGCATTGTGTAATACTTAATAATAACAATATATTTTAAGTCAATTGCCTCCTATTTGAGCACAAGGAATGATTAATGTCTAGATCTCCCTCCTCCTCATCCTCTTCCTCCCCTGCATTATTGTCATTGTCATCCTCCTCACCACCACCCACACATTTCCTCTTGACCCCTGCATCAGAGTGTTGTTTGCACTTCCTGGGGCCTTCAATCTTTCCAGAGGCAATTGCCTCCTCAAATTCACAATCAAGTTTATCATATTCAGCATCTTTTTTTAAAAAAAATCCATGTTTATTCTCCGTCAGGGCAAAGCCCTATGTTAGAGATATACAATGCATAGTAAAGCTGAGAAAAGTGACTGCGAAAACACTGAAACATTGGCCCATCCTCTGCAAGCAGATTAGGGCAGAAAGAAGAAACCTAAACTAGAAAAAAAGTGTAGGTGAAGTGTAAGTGAAAGAAACTATGAGACGAGCTTGGATTGTCAATTGTAGTTAAAACTTCCGTGATTGGATTTGACTCGACATGTATGCGCATATTGTACTGAAATGCAATGGTGATTTGATGGTAGCTGGAGTTGATGAGTATGTGCTTCAGCGGAGCCGTGAAATATGACTGGAGCTTGTGTGCCAAATGTTTTTCGCTGGAGTTAGATGCTGACTCTGTTATTCCTGTCGAACTCGCACGGACTTGCCCCACAACCTCCCAACACTCTAAACCTCTCCCCTCCACACTGAGTCTGACAACGGCGTTGTTACCGCCAACTGTGCAGGCATTGTGCTCTTTCAACCCTGCTATCTCTGACCTTACCAGGGTCCCAATCCCGGCAGGTATCTGATTGACCAAGCCAAATGACCTACAGGCCGTCAAGAGGCCACTGATGTAAAGAATGACTGCGGGGCGGTTCGCATTTCCAAAGGCTTTGGATGGAGTAGAGAAGATGGAGAAATGGATGGATGTAGACGAATGGACCAAACTGGCCAAGATGGAAGCATTGCTGAGCAGAATGAAAAATACTATCTGTCTCTCCTCTCAACCTTATCCAAACACTTGTTTGCTATTCAAGCTGGCCTATTGCCTATTCAAGAGCCAAAACTGTCTTACATCAGTCAGCCAGCTAGCCAGCTGCCGCTACCTTCATGGGGAACTGCACATCGACCCCGAACCATCATGTCAAGTCCCACCACTCCAATGACATTGATAAAGAGATCAGAAACAACAGTAAAACATTCTAAAAGGAATGCAAGATCCTGCTTTTGGGTGCATTGACGTTCCATACCTGGATTCATGTGTGGTGTGGAGGAGACATAGTCGGGTCCATTGGTGATTTATGTAGCTACCATGGACATTGGTGGAAGATATATTGTACTACAGTGCACAAAACCTGAGCTACTGAGCCCTCATTTAGGGGGGATGTCTACCAGACAACAGCAGCTATTGAGACTATGAAGCACTATTACGAGTCCTTACATTACTTAGGAGTCATCTATTAAAATAATGTTAAAGTAAGCTCAATTAGGCAACTGAAATTAGGCACCTCTACAAAAATTTATGGCACCTCACTAAGAATGGCTATGTGCTGTGCAGAATTGCCTACTTTTGGAATGCAGCATACGGTGCTGCAGTCGATGCTCTTTCGATCCACTCCTTTGAACAGCAACTCCGAGGACTGCTCTTGCTCTTGCGCGACGCGCAGTGCGTGCCTGAGTGTTTCAATTGCGAAGAGTAGTCAGTTTGAAGTTGAGGCGACGAGCGCAGTCTTGACTCACTATTCGTGTTAAGCTTGGGGGTCACGCTACCTAATTATTTGCTAAAACAGGTTCACCAAAATACTCTACTCCAACGTCTTTGATTCACTGATGGAACCAGCTGGGAGGGGAGTTTCGCAGTAACGGCGCTGTAGTTCTCATGCATCCCTAGGTCCAGAGCTTGCGATACATGCAGTGGGCCAGCCCCACGATTCCGCGTCCGCAAGAATGTTCAGAGTATGATTGTCCATTTGATTGGCGGGGAGGTGAACGATACCTTAGGTGTCAGGTCTGCCAGTGGGGGACAAAAAAGTTTGTCTACTTGGTTAAGGCTACTTACCTTGGCTACTGACGGCGCAGTCATGTGTCCTGATGCACAGAGTAAAAGCAACAGAGCTCCATACAGCAACATATTCAAGATGTCATGGCAAGCTTGTAACCAGGCGTTGCTGGAGAGCATTAAATATTTAGTAGCCACGAACACGCATAAATGGCTCGATCATCATCTGATTGAAGATGTCTAGGCCGTCTCGCGCGAACCAAGCCTTCAGGGGATCCTAAACAGCGAATTGGCAAGGTACTTCCGAAAAAAATGCCACTCAGTCAAAATGGACGGAAGTCATCGGTCGCAGGCCATTGTGAAATGAGTGGATTGCAATTGTGAAATAAGAGTATATAAATTCTGACCGGTGACTAGCAAGTGCAATCAGCACAACCGGTTCCCATACATGATACATAGGAACTCTACCGAGCAAAACGATGTGGATACATGTTCGAAACGCTCAATCAATATTGAGGCTGCATCTGTGGAATCCCTGGAGGAGGTGGGGGCATCATGCCACCAGGCACTCCCTGCGGAAAGCCTTGTGGAGGTGGCGGAAAGCCGCCTTGCGGATTGTAGATCGGCATATTGGGAGGCGGGGGTGGCATTCCCATCTGCATACCAGGATGCGGCATGCCTCCCATCATGGGCATGCCTTGCGGGATGACAGTCTGTTGTGGTGTAAAGCCGGCTGGTGGTGGTGGTTGCGCCGCCAGAGCGCCTGCGAACTGGCCCTGATACGGACCCTGATATCCAGGCATAGGCGGGCGAGCTCCAAACGCCATAGGTGCGGGAGGGGGACGCGCGGCGACAGGTAACGCATTATTTTTGCGGGCTTGCGCGGCGAGGAGTCTTTCGGCGGGTGTGCCGTGCCGTTCACCTTTGCCGTCCTTTTTGAAGGCGTACTGAACGGTAATGGCTTTGTTCATGAGGAATTGGCCATTCATCGATTCAATTGCTGCATCTGATGATTCGAAGTCGGTGTAGGCAACGAAGCCATAACCTTTTGATTGGCCAGTACTGGGATCTCGAGCAATCTGCGATACGACATGTGTCAAAGCGAGCAAGGAGACATTCGGTAGACCTTACTAACTTTGGCTGTAGTCGCCATTACACCAAAAGCGCTGAAAGTGTCGTATAATAGGCGCTCATCTACATTGTCGTCCAGACTACCAATGAATAGGTTGGCACCAACGTCGAGTTGCTTTTTGTCGGAAGAAGCCTAAGCAGAAATTGAGATGATCGTCAGTTACAATTACGCAGGGTGGCGATTGTCGTGACGTGTAGCATTTGAGCTCGTTTGAAGATGGATCGAGAACCTGCGACGAACCTTGTTAACCCTTATGGGCTTTCCCCATAATTTTATCTGATTCATGATCTTACAGGCATATTCCGCATCTTCCTCTGTTAAAAATTCACAAAAACCGTAGCCCTGGTGCGCCATGGATATCCGATCCTTGGGTAGATGCACGTTCACTGAGTATTCAATATATATGTCAGATTTAAACTCGAGCATAGTTAACTTCTACCGACCTACGGGACCCGCCTGCAACATCAACTCCCAAACAAGTGCGTCTGTACACCGCTCATCGAGATTCCCCTGCCATGTTTTGAGTAAGCAAATGCAACTGACAAATTGAAACTCACTAGGTATACCGTAGCCTCCTGGTTTCTGTCGTCCTGAGGTCGAGACATGGTCGCTAGACTTTACAACTTGAAATGGTGTGCCCGAAATGGAAATTCATATTTGTTGGTGCTTTGGTTCGGTGGCGTTCGATTCATTATTGTCTCATGATTCATCCGCGTCGTTGATGTTCTCTCCGCTTGTCGGAGCATCTATGTCTGGGTATATCAATTCTTGCCGAACTGTGTCTATCTGGTATGCTCTTTTGTTGGACGTCGCAAAACAGGTTAGACTGACTGGTCACATTCGGTCAACCTTGTTCTCGCCGGGTTCTCGCCAACTGCATCGATTGTTGTCTCACAAGAAATGACGAAATACAATGGGCACCTGCCTCATCTGAGGCGGGACTTCTAAAATTAGCAGGCGGAAAGTTTCACACTCCATAGAAGCAGGCGCGGTTGTCGTGACGAAGACTTTCTGTTCTCTAGGGACGCTATTGTTACCTTCTGACAGGTTTTGCCCTCACATTCCTTTTGTGAGGCACCGAAGCTCGACAATGGGATGGCAACAAGATCAGAAGGGCTCTTTGTTCTGGAGTCTCGGCACGTACTGGAATGCTTTATACTCTTATGCGTTAGTTCGACAGAACATATCTCTTGGCAATCTCCAGGCAATAATAAATATTGCAAGGCCACTTTGGTTCGCCAAGAATCGCCCTTATCCCCTTCTCCCCGAGTATTCACTCGCTGGTCGTCATGTACAAGCAAGCACTCATTATCCTGCTCACGATTTTCATTTTGGCCAATCTGACGTATGCCACCCCTGCTGAAAGTGCACATAAACCTGTACGAACTCTGAAGCAGTTCAAAATGAAGCGAGGCGTGCGAGGGGGACCTACACCTGCACGCAGAGAGCCTTGGCATCGGCCATCCAGCGAACCATCGCCAATGTGCGTTTCTGCAGTCCTTTCGAATGCACTACTATTGATTTGGTTCTCCTGCAGGCCTTACAGGAGGAGTTGACATCACTGATGACCGGAGCTTATACCGACGTCCGGTATGACATCTTTCACGCCCGATGATGGATCGTCTGGACCATCTGTTGTCGATTACGATCTTCTGGCTTGTTTGAAGGCACAGGTAAGTCACAGTGCCACTAAATTATGATCTGCACTTACCTATGCATGTATGCAGCCTGATCCCCCATTTTAGAACAATCGTCACGCGTACATCATTCATTTGTACTTGATACCACCATTCGTTCATCGGACAAACTTGTATATGTATTGTAACTTGACACCATATGGACTTCATAACCTTGAGATAGAACTGTCGAGTAGGACTTGACTAATATTGTTGAGCATATCGTACCTTCCAGGATACATGCCGCACAACAGAAATAAAATCCCTGGCTCGGGGTATTAGATTACCACCCACCCGAGGTTCCTATCAATATGTACTACAAGACAGTGAAGAGACAGAAAAAAGCAATGCGCCAAGCCGTCTGCCTTTCGGCCCCAAAACCTGCGGAAGAAAGCCGATATGCAGTTAGACAGGAAGCGGGAGGGCAGCAACTGTTGTATAACTCGAAACTAGAAAATCAGACAAGAAGAGTACAACGGAGGATATAAGGGACGGCGGTCGTTGACGTAGCACTGGTCGTAAAGGGGATGAAGAAATGCATGGGACACTGTCTTCGCGTATTAGACGATGATACATTTTTGTCTCTTCCTCATGATGGGTGGCTCGAGTGCCGCTACAATGGCCTATTGAGAATACCAGTTAGAGGTCTAGGGCATAAATCAAAAGCGCAAACACCCACCTCGTCAAAGACATTCTTCAGACCCTTTTGCGTCAGGGCTGAGCATTCCACGTACTTAACGGCACCAAGTTCCCTCGCAAGCCTCTCGCCTTGCTCATTCGTGACCGGTCTCTGCTTTTGCCTAGCCAATTTCTCTATCACTTGCGAGTCATCCCTCAAATCGATTTGTGTTCCTACGATAAGGCAGGGAACACCAGGACAATGATGATGTACTTCGGGGAACCATTTCTCCTTGACGTTCTCGAAGGATGCCGGTGACGTTACACTGAAACAGACAAGGAATACATCTGTCTGTGGGTATGATAACGGGCGCAGACGATCGTAATCCTCTTGACCTACAAAGTATTACCGTGGAGGTCAAGTTGAGTCCCCCAAGTCAGTCGCGTGCGGAAACGTACCAGCGGTATCGAAAAGTCCCAGTGTATAGGGGTCCTCGCCAATCATGACGGTGACTGCATAGTTGTCAAATACCTAAAAGCGGCAGGTGTGCATATTGTTCTTAGAAAGAACATGTGCATACATACAGTTGGAACATATTCGCTGGGAAATTTGTTCGTGGTGTACGATATCAACAAACAGGTCTAAGACCAAATTCATTAAAACGGTGCCGAAAACGGTAAATTGGGGGAACACACCTTCCCAACGGCACCATCACCCACCACCACACACTTGATTGTCTGCATTTTGAACGAAAGGGTCTAACGGAAGCTACGAAGATCTTTGCGCTGGGTGACCACAAACGAGAAGATGAGCAAACAGCTTGTCAAAGTCGCCTCAGAGAGTGCTTTCTTGTGGGCACAAGATAAGCGTTCTATGCGTGTCATTTCAGCGTGGCAACCACGCCCATGCGTGGCTGTGAAATGCGCTTCTTGTGGGGCAGATTGTGAGGTAGAGAGGGTGGTGAAACTCACAGATACCGAAGCGAAGAAGGAAACAACCAATAAGCTCGTCTGACGTGACAGAGGCGTCGGAGGAGGGTGAATCGCCCGGAACTGGATCGGTTAGTTAAAACTTCTACAAAAATCCGAATAGATGTGAACTGAGCTAGAGGTCCGCACAAAGGCCTGTATACGCCCGAGAAAAGAGCGGAATAAACGTACAGTAACACCAGCAAGAACGCGGCGCAAGAACGAGGGAAGCGACAGAGGATGAATGGTGGTCAGTGAGCAAATGGTCTGTGCCTCGCGAACTTGCAACCACAGTTCGGCTGATTGGTAGCAGGCTCGGCCCTAATATGGTGGCACTCGGTCCGTGATTTGGCCTTGTTTGGACCGATCAGCCACCCGCCTTTTCACCTCCTCCGCATGAGCAAAACATTGTGTCTAGTGAAGAAATGAGCAGCTTTGCACATCTCAGTGTGGTAATATACAAATGTACGTGACAACCAAAAAAATAAAATGTTGAACAAAATAAGTTACCGACGAAGAATGAACGTTACATGTGCTGGTATGTGCAGACCGATCCATGACTATTCAAGAAAAAAAATACTGAATGCCTTTTAGTCCCATTGCGGAGAACGTTTGATCCTCTTGTTAGATGTATCATCCACTGGCAGAAGCGCCCGTCAGCCTCATGATTGATAGGGTGAAATGCGGTACTTACGCCGTGGGTTGGGTATAGAAGGCTGTGACCACCAGTTGAGCAACCCTTGCTTCGTGCCAGTGATGAGAGAGCTGCTTGCTGATGCGGTATTGCGGTCAAAGATCTGATAAGCTGGAGTGTTAGGGTAGTTAGTGACAAGCGATCATAATTTACTGACAGCTATAGCCTGAATGACATCATCTGTAAAATCAGCGACACTTTTAGATTTTGGCTAAAATAAAATAAAAGCTGGGGGGGAAATCACCTTCACAATGATCCAGACCACATACGACGTTGCCTTTGTTCTTATCCCAGACCAAGACGCATCCGTTCATACACCCGAACAGAACCATCTGACCTTGATTAGCGAACATGGCACCAAACTCGTGTTTCAGCTTCGGGACAATTTCTTCGTCTTTGATTGCGTAAACTTGTTCCACCTTGCCCCTGCTGTCGGTCTGCTTGATACCAACTAGATGGGCGCGACCACCTGTTTGCGCTACCAGAGCGAGGTTGCCCGAGGAGTTAACGTCTAGAGTGTGTCTGGGACATGTTTGAGTGCAAGAAGACACAAGCGAAAAGCGACCGCGCTTACACTTTAGACTTCAAGAAAGAGTAAGCACGAAGTGTTCCGTTTGGTACTTCGCAATACCACCTGCAACCAGAATCAATACACCTTCCGAGTAAGATTACAAAATGATTTACAGAACACCGTCTCTTGTGCCTCCGAGTAAAGCCTCCCCGTCCTCCACGAATTTGATGGAAGTCACATTCTGTCGAAGGATTGAGCGCTGCTGCTGCCAAGTGCCTGAACGATATTCGTTAAGTAGTGTCGCCGTACTCAAAAGAAACAAAGACCCTTACCTTTGATCCATTGCCACACTTTGACGCCTAGTTTAGGGAACGATATAGCGATCCGATCGCGCATGTACGCAAAGCAAACTGCATCAGTATCTTGTTTATGCTCGGTGCCTGCATCGACAATTTTTGCCCACTGCCAGTGATTTTGTCCCTGCGTTGATGTTTGATTGTAGATGGTTGTGGAAGAGGCAACAAGATAACCATTACTTACCGTGCGAGTCCATTTACTGACTATACCATCCTCACCCAGCGACAAAATACCTGCATCGCCCTGCATCCAAGCCACAGATACAATAGGAGAATTATGAGCTAATCTTGCTATCTCAGTATGGTTACGATTATTCCATATTCGTATCGTTCGATCATCGCCTTGGAATATATCATTGAGCTTCTGAGCCAAAACCAATAATAATAAAGTTTACTCACAGTTAACCACAAACTGACTACCGTCCGATGAAAACGCAATGTCCTTGATACCGACATCGCTATCACCTTTGATACGGACACGATGCGTGCTCTCTACCACCGGCCAAAGGAAAGAACGTTTTGGAGGCCGGAGCGACATTGGCGAAATCCCTCGCTTAATCCCTCGTGGGCGATAATCGGATTCACGCCGTGATATCGGCAACGGTTTGGGAGGAAGAGGGTGTGCAGAAGTGCCTTGTGCTTTATTTTAGCTAAAAACCCAATCAAGACTATCCGATAAGACAGACCATTGAGCGCACCAAGCGCGTTGTGCGGCGTTTTTGCTGGAGAATTCGGTTGACTTGTGGCTGCAGATCGAGTCGTGTCCAGCATACGAGGGCCCGTCGGAAGTGGATCTCGGGCCTCGATTTTTGATGGAGGGAGTGGTGGTGGGTCCGTAAAATCAAAAAGCAACGGGTAAGCCTGGTCATTTTGCGCTACAGCAGCGAAGTGGGGGTCGGGGGGTAGCTGGTCATCCGATGGTTCTAAAAGGCAAAAACAGGTCACAAAATATTTTTTTAAAGTAACAGACTGGGACAAGATAGCCACTGACCGCTTTTGATAGCCTTGAGACCTGAAGTTATCAAGCCTGGCGTTTTGTCGTTCGCAGCAGGTCGGCCGTTGACACGTCGGGAGTTGGATGAGCTTGAGATCTTCTTCCCTCCGATCTTACCATTGTCTGTATCCAATTTGCTGGAATGCATTCCATTAGACACTTTTGACTGTAAAGACGGTGAGGGCGGCGATGGCGAAGAGTATGATACGATGTTCAAAGTAGCCTGTGGATTCGACGTTGTAGGGCCTGTAGAATCGTGCGAGGAAGGGTGCGAGGTGCGAACCTTAGACTCTGAAGTGATAACCTGTGTTCTGCTCCCAGAGGCTGATGAAGATACATTACCCGAACCTAGTGCTATAGAACTGAGTCCACCACTTGGACGCGTATAAGGCCAGCCGCTGCCAACGATGATAGGTTTTTTGTTCTTTTGCTGCGGTGCCGATGTGCTCGATGTGACGGGTGCAGTAGACTGTGCGATGATGCGTTGTCTGCTAGAGCCGGACGAAGGCCTAATACCCAGAGGATTTGACGATGGTCCAGATGAAACGTAAGCGATTGACTTCGGATCGGGTGGTGAGGAAGCTCTCTTATATCGTCCAAAATCAATTGACTTCCGAGATGTGGTCAAGGATCGACTAGACTCGACAGGTTTGGGTGGCAAAGGATGCCTGACGCCAAGAGACGTTTTCAACTGCGTGCGCGACGGATACCGAGAAGATCGGATTGGCGATTTTCTTTGAGGTATCTGGACAGTTATCGGCTCAATTTTGGGAGTGATAAAAGGAGGCGGGGACATCCGTCGTGTATCAGGTGCGCTGACTGAATCGGCAGTACTCCGCGCTAAGCCACTGGTCGACGATAGGGAGTTATTGCCACGAGATACAACTGCCTCAAAAGGCGAGTCCAGATGTGACAGGTTCTTGGATGAACGAGGCAATTCTTTTGACCCATTGATAAGACGATGCGGAGTCGATGAGGTTGAAGATACAGGTGATTGGACCATAGGCGACAACGACCCCAACTTCTGACCCGATGCAATCCCCGGAGGCAACGCCAACTATCATGAACATGAGAGAAGGACAGTTGCCACATTCATAAACACAAACCTGATTCAAAGGAGGACTGAAGACTTCGACTTTAACAACAGATATAGGCGACTCTTCCATGGGAGAGGCTGATGATTCCCTGGGAGGATCTTCGATCAGCAGTGGTGCAAGCGTTGGCTATGGAAAGATGTTAGGAATTTTGAAAGGTAGAAAGTGACTGACGCCTACCTTCGTGCGGGACGGTTGAAGTGTTGAAGCGACAGCAGCCGCGGGTTTAGTAGACTCTAGAATCTTTTCCGGTCCCGATGAACCTACAAATTCAGTCATAAATCCTGCAGATACGAAAGGGTTTGCCACGACCGGTTTGCGTTTGGCGGGCACAGAGGGTTTGGAAGTAACAGGAGATACTAGAGAGACAGCCTCGTCTCGACTGAAGCCATTGGCAGCAGACGTATGTGATCCTCTCGGCGCTTGAGCTAGTGCGAAAGGGTCTCGCGATCCCAACCTATACATAGGTCCTGGCGCTAAAGATGCGTTCGTAGGCGTCAGAGATTTCAGAGCAGCGGGTGCTCGGGGCATAGGACGGGCCATAGGTTTATTGATTGAACGAAGCGTGTTTTTAACATCTCTCGTGATCGCCGAAAAAGGTTGTTGAACAGAAACAGGCTCATTCTCTCCATGTTTACGACCAGAGCACACCGGAATGCCATTATTTGAAGACTCAGGTCCAGATCGGGATGAGGTGCTGACAAGGTTTATTATCAAGGAATCTGGATTGGACATGGCAGGTGCAAGAGCTGGTGATTGGGGAGGTGTGCTGGAAGGGGAGTCGAGCTCCATGGGTGACAAACTGCGTGTGCTCCTCACCTATAATTGTCAAACTTTGGGGATAGAGAGAAAATGATGCGTATTTGTACTTACTTCATCCGTATCTCGTGTGAGGTCGACGGCATTCATGGTGCTCTTGTGTAATGACTGAGCAACGGTTTGGTCAGTGTGCACGATGGGAGTATAAGCATCACGAGTGACTACCGTAGTTTGAACCGCAGATGACGTGTGTATCCGTGAGG
Organism: Piloderma croceum F 1598; assembly: GCA_000827315.1. Lineage (NCBI taxonomy): Eukaryota > Fungi > Basidiomycota > Agaricomycetes > Atheliales > Atheliaceae > Piloderma > Piloderma croceum. The sequence goes on from KN832979.1 coordinate 432,070, forward strand.
GCGGGATGTCGGTTTGCACAGATGCCGTGACACAAGTGGGCTCTGCTTGGACAGCAACGGAAGCGTATGAGATTTCTGGCGGTGGCGGAGGCGGCGGCGATGCTGAGATGGTCAGATTACAAATAGAGTTGGCATATCATTCGCAAGACGACTAGAAAACGTGGAGTAGGTGACTCACAGTTCATGGGGCTCACCTGCTCCGAGGTACGTTTAGTCCAGGTTCTTCGCATCATTTTAGGAGGCAAGATATCGGGTGCCGGTATGATTACAGGTTCTTCTGCAGGCATCTCCGTGTCGTCTTCCTCGTCAGAGCTTGTCTCTTCGCCAGGCAAGTCTCCTTCGAATATGACGGCTTGGTCTTTATACTTGCCATCCGACAGCGTAAGTAAAATCTCCTTCCCTGGCTTCACCTCGATCCTTTTCTGGGCGAATAAGCTAAAATATACAATGGACTTCCCATTGCCATCGTCGTCTGAGTCGTCTGAGAGCTCGACGCGTCGCAAAACGATGTGAGCCTTCTGAGTAGAACCATGAGGTCGAAACCGCAGAGGCCCCTTTATACCGAGGATCGAAGTTACTGCCGACAGACCATCATCACTGTCACTACCAGAGTCGCCCATTTGGCATGGAAATCTCCAGAGCTTGTGGCGAACTCCGTAAGTTGGAAAAGACGACGCACTAAAGCCAGTAAAATTCAATAAAAGCGCGTTTAGGGTCAGAATTAGGGTTAGGTGTCAATTGCAACTTTCAATCGGTGTAAAATACACGATAATTCAGTTTATCTACGTAGTGAACGCTTGCATTATAACGTAAACAGTTCGATAAAATTCTTACGAGCTGTGCAAGCGTCAGCCAATGTTTTAATGCCAAAAATGTCGAAAACGCCCAGAAATACAACACAACGCCATCCATATCGGGCAAATATTTTCTACCGACTCTACTGTATATACTTATAAGTATTGAAGTATGTTCTTTTGAGAAGGAAAATGTCTTTCTCTCAAAACTCAATTAGTGCTCTGCACCAATAACCCGCAGGCACGCGATGTTTTATGACTCTGGCCATTGGCGTAAACACTCCGTTCTAACGAAAGCTTTCGATTCTGTCCCCACAGCATACCAAAAAAAATGATCCGAGGTATTGTTGTACATCATGATATGCTACAACAAAACAATTTCCAATGCAGCCCAACATTCGTCCACTGCCGATACCACTGAATATAAAATTTTAAATGAGACAGATAGCTGTTCAGTCACCGTCAGATGAGGACCTGTCCTCATCGAACAGTGATCAAACTGCGAAAGAAATTCCGACAGAAGCATTGCCGCCATCTGCCTCAGACGTAAAATCATGGTCCTGTATGGAGAGCATATCCTCGACCGTCTGCTCGTCAATAGCAGTTTCGTCCACAAGTGTTATTGTGGTAGACAGATCTAGGTCCTCAAATTCAACCCGGGTCATCTCTGCAATTTTCGCAAAACCTTCTTCCGTTTCGTCGTTGAGTGCTACTTCTGATTTGCGTTGGAGGTCGATATCAACATCCGACCCTACAGCAGCAGTCGCATCAATATCCATCTTTTTGCCACAATCACACAAACGCGAGAGGCGATGCTCTGAATTCGGGTCTTCGAGAACCGTTCGAGCTCGTTCAGCCGCAAGACCTTTTGCCAGCGAGAGATTGGCAGCAGTGACTGGCCCAGCGACCATCACATCATGGACTAGAATTGCAACACTGTCGTTTCGTTTGGACTCTGCATTTAATTGCGATTTCCTGAAAGGCATAATTTAACCCTCAATCCAGCAGGCAACACAGAAGATACTCACTGGAACGTAATTCTTCTGCATCCTGAACAAGAAGTCCATATCATCAAATCGGAGACGGGATCTTTTCGCAAAGTGGGAGTCAACACTTCGAGTACGTCGCTTAACACGAACTCGGTAACGGCAGCTGCCACGTCGAAATTCCATGCTGAATCCACCAGCACGGCGCCCAAAATGCTCTCCATCACGTCGCTTATAGCTTTAGGAGGATCATGTTTCCACCCTTTGTCAACTATGTCCTGGAAGGTAATTGCCTCCATGACAGGAACATATCGGTTGATGGCAGAGCTCAGAGCGACATTGTTGATCAGTGCAGATTTATGCATGCCCAGGCGCTTAATTGCAACGGCTGCTAGAGCTGGTGCACACACACATCGCGAACGAGCCCACGATAACTGGCCTGAAGTCGCCTGCGGGAATTTGTCGAACAGATACTTCATCACGACGATATCAATGATGGCTAAATTTTCCATAAATCACCAGCAGAACGTCAAACCACAATACACGCACCATCTCCAAGGAATTCCAGACGCTGGTAGGACGGGTTCTCGCTCGAGCAGAAAGATGGATGAGTCATTGCCTCTACCAAAAGATCTCCACGATGAAATTCGTAGCCAATACTTTCCTGCAAGTCCAAGAGAAGCACTGGTGTAGGAACCTTACTGGAAGGTCGACTGTAACGAACAGACCAAGGTTGTTGACCCCCAAACGATAAACCCAGCGCGTCTCCCGCCCGTAGAGCCATGTTCATCCCACATGTCATAAATGCAGCTCCTAGAGTCGCTTCCATGCAATCTTGCAAACTTCTCCGAGGGAACTGTCGCTGTACATACCGTGGCGCACTAAATGTGCACGGATCTACATCTTCTGGACCAATGTACCTCCAGACATGTATGCTCTGCGACTCGGACGTCAAAAACTGCTCGAGTCCTATCTCTTTAGCTCGGGCCAGCAGAGTGCGATTGGAAATACTGCTCTGCCTCAAAACCGACAACTGACCTTCGTGACGGAATGGGTACTTGTTGAAAATGTGAACAGTTACAGCGAGTTTGAGGACAGCATCACCGAGCGTTTCTAAACGTTGGTTGTTGAAACCCGCGTCAGTAGTAGGGAGCGTTGATGCTTCAACGAGCCAGTCATCAGTCATCGGGGGTAACCCAAGCTCGAAGCGCTCTTGCCGAGCGCGATAAACATCGGTGACACGATGCAGTATTCGGGGAAGCAAGTGGAAAAGGCCGTACATGTCCTCTGAAAGATCGACCCACCGACAACAACCCTGCGGAACCAAGAAGGTGTCTGCTGCCGACTGAGCCCAACCCTTGAGATCCAGTGGGCCATGTCCTTCACGTACGTAGTGTCCCAGTGACTGCCGTGGTAGTACTGTCACCTCGATGAGAGGGCCATCTGTGGGCACTTCCGCGGCACGTTTCTTCCTTGTCCATTTTTGGATCCAAAATTCTCGATACGTAGAGAAAGCGGATTCTCTAGAACCAGGCGGAGGTGTAGAAATCGGGGTAAGATCATTACGAATATTGCGCAAAATGAGGGAGCGACCGAACTCATTGATGTTCATCACCAAGAGACGGTTGTAATTTTTCTCCGTAATATTCGTCCAGTCAAAACTGCCATACGACCGACAAACAAGGCTGTCAATCGTTTTCCAATCAGGTTGGTTAGCATCAGTGATCGGAACCACGTAGCAGCTCAGCGGGACCTCGAAGGGCCTACCAGTATTGCAGTACCATATGCAAAGCTTCGAGTAATCGTTCAACAATTTTCGTTGAATGTACTCCTCGTCGCATTGGAATTTGACCATGTGAGTTCCGAATACCCGCATATTTGTCTCCTCCCAAACGAGCTCAATGGGTGGCAGCATGGATCCAGTGATAAGCCCTGCGGTGCGCCGCCCATTAACTGTGATGACATGCAGCCACAGCGTTGGACGTATAACCCAAGGATCTCTAACATCTACCGTCAGCGTCTCCGGTATCTTTCTAATATCCAACAAAGCTCGACCATCCGCGTCCTCGGTGACCTTACCCTTCGACGTCGAAGTGGGCAATAGGTAATCATCAAACACGTCCAAAGCATGGAGCTCTTTGACAGCCAAAAACGCCACAGCCCGTTTCGCCTCCCTCTTGGAGAGTTTTTCTGGACCGGTATACACGAGTTTCTCGTTCGGCAATGGAAGACTCACTGGCAGCTCGAGAGTGGATATAAAATCTCCGGAATACTTCGGCACTGGTGTGGGGGTGTAGTTGTCGTGGGGTATGAGGGAGCACAAGTAGTTGAGAAGGTTGATGGATGTGTTGTACGTCAGGACGGCGCCGGTGGATGGTACGATATATCGTTCTCGCTCTGCCAAATCCGATGGGTCCTCGGTATCATCGCCTTCCTCCTCCTCTATCGTCCGTGCTCTTTTCTGTCTACTCTCATATACCTTTCTCAGTTCAGGTTCGGTGTTGAGGAAAGCTTTGTATCGTGTGAGAGCCTCGTCGCTGCCCTCCTGGATCATGATAACGAATGTGGACGTCTTGTTCCGTGCTCGGCCGCGGGATTGCACGTATCCGACCATATGGTTGAGAGGATCAAATCGGATGACAACGTCGCATGCCTAATATTAATCGCAATCAGTATATCAGTCGGTGGAAATATCGAAGGAAAACCGTCGTACAGGAAAATCAAGGCCTTCCTCGGCTACGGATGTTGCGACAACTGTCGAGGCTATCAGACAAATAAAGCGTCGTAACAGAGATCCAAAGACTGACGGAGGTTAATCTCCTTATCTCTAAACGACTGAACAACATCTTGCTGCCTCGCTAGCCCCATCCCTCTCGCCTGCATATTCCCCGAATTCTGTCCACCATGCCCCACTAGCTCCGCACACCGAATGAGGCCCTGCAGTTCCGGAATCTGCGGTAATATCTTTGCAAGACACGAAGCGACCTGCCTCTGTTCGACAAATATGATACCCTGAAAAGAGGATGCGGCGCTCTCCCGCAAGGTGTCGACAAGGACTTTTAACTTGGGGGTGCACCAGTGAAGCGGGACTGGGATGGGAACATCGCCCGATTGATCAGCGAAGAAGGGCTGGTATTCTGATAGAATAGAATCAATCTCTGTGACATCGACGGCGAGGGGTGTGGATAGGTCTTCCATTTCGATGTCATGCTGTTTGATTTCGTGGACAAAGGGATCTGGTGGACGTGATTGGTGAATTATGTTGTGGATCCGTTGTTTGAAGTCTTGGTAGAGGAAGAGGTCGGCACCGTAAGGGCCTATGCTAAGGAGGGTAACAATATATCGTTGACAGATCTTCTCCCAGGGGACATCGAACTCTTGCGATGACATATACATGTATAGACATTGTCGCAGAGGAACCTTGAGATAGACATATTCATTTGGTGGTTCCGGGAAATGCTTGATGATCTACGATGGCAATCAGCGAGAAAATATGAGATCGGTATAATATCTCTCACCTCTACGGGCCTGGGCGAGTTATCTCTGAGTTCAGCGATATGCTCTTTCACAGATATAGCAATGGCGTCAAGGTTCTTTTCTAACGTTCCAAGCGAACCCTCTGGATCTTTTGGGTTCCAAATAGGCGACGCAGTCATGCCAAAGATCTTGGGCCGCAAATTATGCGCTATCTGATAATACTCGCGCATAATGGCATTGTACGCATGGTTCTTGCGACAATGGTGGCACTCATCAAAGACGATCAGGGAAATCTATAAATCTTATGTTCGCCGATGAGACACCAGAACAGAACGAGACAACTGACCTTGTCGATACTCCAGTGCGAGTGTGTGAGAATATTCGTAAATATTTGTGCTGTTCGCGTATTTTGTCAAAGTCTGAGGATCAGTACTAGATCACCTGGGAAACCTTACCAGTCATGACAAGAACATCCGCCGACTCAAAGGCTTCCCGCCACTTCGCTCGGTCAGTTAAGTCCATTTCCAAAGACCCCCTTAGCTTCTTGACACGCAGGGGCGTCTGCGTCGCAATAAAATCACCTTGCTGCTCGACAAGTGCCACTTTGGGCACGAGGAACAAAATCGCCTTGCCCTGTGCGTGTTCCTGTATCGACATCCATTTTATAAGCAGGGTACTTATGAATGTCTTCCCGCTGCCTGTGTCGAGGGCTGCGATCACGTTATCTTCCTGCGATCGTCGAAAGATTTCTTCCTGATACCTCCTCGGCAGGAGGAGTGCCGCATCTGGTGTGGGCTGTACGTCCTTGAGTGCTACCATCGTTACAATGTGAAGACAAACAAGTGAACAGCGGGAAAGTTCGAATCCAAGGACGAACCAGCCCTGTTCATTATCAGCTTCGATCTTAAACAAACGAAAGGAACGTTCAAGTTTGAACAACCGGAGACAAAGGCACAAGCGCCTAACTCGTGATCGATCGTGTTTGATCGCGATTATCACCGTCATTATGTATTCTCCTTATGGCAAACAGACCACTATTTGACACAAATGAAGTGGCTTTGACAGGCCAAGTCAATGTGACATCTTTTGAAAAGATCATAAAATATTAAAGGATTCTAGCGAAAAGCTGAATTTATTCCACATCCAAACCGGACGCGGGGAAAGTCGGAAGGTAGTACATTGAGTAGCGCAACCAATCAAATATCACAGCTGGGCTACATGCGAGGGAAGTGGACCCTGCATGCTGTAATCAGTCGGTTGTGGCGGTCCGGTCACTTTGTGAACCGGCACAACTCCAGTCCAAACCTTTGAAGCTAATTCCGTGTCCGCAAGATCCTGAAAATTCAAATATGGTCAGGGCATCCTGGCACTGGGGAGAAATAAGTATTTTGTCGCCACCTTTTTGTCCTCAACTGGAGGTCCACTACGAATTTTCACACTGAAGGTGGACAATTGTTAGTCAAATGCGTGAATTGAAATACGATTGGGCGAAGATATAAACCTTGCACTATCAACAATAACTCTGATAACTGCCGTCCCCTTATATTCGGCCGGGGTCGGCTTACGTGCATGGTCCCACCTGCCCGGAATTGTCCTTTCCGTAATCTGTGCAAATGCCTCAGTCTTGTCTTCTTGGTTGTTGCCGATGGGAGAGGTGAACCCATGCAGAACTGCCGAGCGATAATTCATACTGGATCCGAAACTGGACAGAGCAAGGACATAGCCATCTAGGATGGTGCCGGTGGCTGCTATACGAATGTCTGGTTGGTTTAAACGCTTGAATATGCGAGATGAGGGATGCGCTGAAGTAAAAATTGTAGTTGTGTATGTATGAATATCAATGATATGACTTCATGAATAAGTTTTCACCGACCATGAAGATACAAAATATGGTCCCCCTGCTCATTTTCTTCCAAAGCACCAATCATAGGCATACACTGAGGCATCTCATCCTCGTCCGTGAATGCCACGTGTAAGATTTTAGATTCGCGAATGATTGCAGCGACAATTTCCTTTGCAAATGGTTGATGTCCAGCAGGCCAAGTATTAGCTAAAATAGATCGCAAGACTCACTTTGTCATATTTCGCGCGTTCTGGGTGGCGCCTGACAGTGTTCAAATCCGACTTTTCATAAACGTCCATGATGGATGAGGGAAGGGATATTGAACAATTGATGATTTTGACAGGGCGGAATTTATATCCCTGCTGTAACTCGTTGATCTAGTAAAGGATAGGTCACGGAGCTCCGTAGCTTCTGCACCTTGTGTCTTAGCGGCCAATAGTCGAGTCACAATAAGTAGCCATGTGCATCTAGGTTCGGAACAAGCCGCCTTTCACGTGACAGGGCTTGTCACGTGGCGTAGCACTGATCGGCGCAGTACTTAGTTTCTTCTTCATACACCACCATGTCGACTGTTGCACCAGGAATAAACGCAAATGAAGATACAGAATTGTGAGCAAATTTCCCAAAAAAATTTACCCGATTTCTCAGCCCACAAATATCTAGTAACGATGCCCTCCGAAAACACGGCATCCTGCCCCCACTCGAACCAACCCCACCATCGCCCTCCCCACCCCCTTCACCCACCCTAGACGACCTCCTCGATGATTTCACACCCGTAGAACTGCAAGAGCTTGGTGAAGATGCTCACGATGACGAGGCTGAACGAGTTATCGCCGAGTATAGACGGCAGCGCATCGCAGAGATGCAAAAGGATTTGAAGAAGGCCCGTTTTGGACGGGTGTATCCTATTGGCCGGGAGGATTATACGAGGGAGGTTACGGAGGCCAGTTTGATTAATGAAGATGGAGATACTAAGGAGTTGGGAACTGGCGTTGTATGTTTGTTATACAAGGATGGGTGAGTATACTTATCCTTTACTGCTGCGTGCGCAGCATTCAATCTCGGCTCCAAATTTATATTTCATGTTAATATCGACCCACCCAGCATCCCCCACAGCGATCGAACATTCGACCACATCCGAGCCCTTGCTACCCGTCACCCACGCACGAAATTCGTCTCCATCGTCGGCGACAAATGTATACCCAACCTGCCCGATACCCGGATCCCCATGATCATCGTTTATCGCAAAGGTGATATTCGAAATCAAGTCGTCGCATGGGGAGCCGATCAAGAACGTCGTATTGAAGGTATTCGTCTAATATTTTGTATGATTTGGAAATTGCTAATGAGACTCCATTCGAATAGAACTGGAAGCTTTGTTGATGGTCTGCGGAGCTGTTGACCTACCTGAACGTCGACGGCCCGGGGAAGCTCGTGATGGAGAAGATGATGACAATTCAGATGATGATATGGATGATGATGATGATCCGTCTTCAAGGATGCGGTCGGCTGCTACTGCTACCAACGCTAGGAGTACAAAAAACGTAAGAGGACCAGCGAAGAAGACAGATGAATCGGATTCAGACTTCGAGTTCGACATGTAGGCGAGGTAGTTGTATTTGTCGCTCTATTCTACAAAATTGTATCATAATTCGCATATTTTGCCGAGGTTTAACTGACCGTCCATGTGGGGGGAAAAAAAGATAGAAGGCATCAGCTCATTATGGCAAAGCATGATGAATACGATTTCAAAGAACAAATGACAGCAGCTCAAAAGATTAATATTACAACTTGAATAAATCATTCGGCTTTCTCTTCCACTACCACCTCTTCCGCCGCCTTTTCCTCCCCGCCTTTCTCTCCTTCAGCTTTCTCTTCGTCGACTTTCTCTTCAGGCTTCTCATGAGCTGCTTCCTCAGGGGCGTTTTTGCTGCCCACAACGGTGGCATTGATGCTATACCAAAAGTGTATCAGAATAAATGCTAGCTTGGCAGACGGAAGGTTCAATATGAGCTGCTCACGTTACTTGGACTGAGACCTGCAATATTCAGCATTAAGTCTCCATTTGATTCTAGATTTTAAAAAGGTAGGTTACCTTTTCCATCTCTCCTGCCTCGTTACGTACTTCGATAGAGACACGCCTGTTCCCTTTCCAGCCATAACTGCCGGTCGAAAATTGGCTCGGCAGGCATTTTACACCGCCAATAAAACCAGGGTCGGCGGATGCAGCTGGAACGCTTTCGTCATCCGCTACGGAAGGCGGAGTGTTCGTGAAATTAGCGGAAATTGGGAGAGCTTTGGCCATGAACGCCGAAGTTGCTATGTTTGTCTGGTGCAGGAAATTCCATGAGGGTTGATCGGAAATTCCCTGGACGGTGAATATACCTTGGCACCCTTCTTCGCCCCTTTTCCTTTAGACGGCACACTCGTGCCACCGTTCTTCTTTGCAACCTTTGCGGAGCGTGTAGTGGGAGAAGCGTCGTCAGAGGATCGTTTCGTGCCTGCCCATGGCTCCATCTGCATACTGATGTATCCGACCAGCAAAATCACTCACCAGCCATGATGTTTGTGGGTTCTGGTTGTCGTACGGATGAAGCAAGAAAACAAGTGGGAAAAGAGTCGATTGCAAAGGGGCGGGAAAATACAGTAACCAAGCGATCGTAAGCCACCCTTGACGTCACGCGTTCCAATAATTGACGCGACTTGCGCCACGCACGCGTTTATTTTAATTCAGTCAACAAATTTATATTGTTATTGACACATCTAAGTAATTCTATCACGGTAAGAAACTGAAGTTGTACATCATGTCAATCGGGTAGTACTGGTATCACAAGTCGAACAAAACGCCCTTAGGCCTTCTTCACAACGATATGCAAATTCTTGTCTTTTACGCCCTCCTCGAAGGTAATGGTCACCTTACCATCGCTCTGCGTAACTTTGAAATCAGCTTCAGAGGTGTTATCCCCTGGCACAACCTTAGCGCCGGCTGTCCACCTCGACTTGTCGTAGTAGATATTGAAAACGCCGGCACCGTGAGGCTTCCATTTCGCGTCAAAAGTATTGGAAGTGGGATCGAATGTTTCTCCTTGCATAATCCCCGGAAAATCTTCCGTGTTATGGGGGATATACACCGGGAATCCATTGTCTGCGAGGTATCCACGCACGCGTGCAATGCACATGGGTATCTCTGCTACCACAAGTGCTACGAGTGACGAGGGAATATATCCGGCAGGATCAACATGAACCTGAACAATAAATCATGTTGGTATGAAACTGCACACAACCCAAGGAATGAGAATGCTCACGATGTATGTCAGATCAACCTTATTCGCTTCCCCGGCTGGCCGTAGAATCCACCCAGCAACGGAAAGCGTCCCACGAACATAACTCGAGGGGAACTCTGGAACGTTCTTCATTTCCACCGACGTCTGCAGATAGTATGAGACCTCTTTATCACCCTCCTTCTCTTGAATATGCCCTGCTATTCCCGTAAAGTCACGTGGCCATACAAGATAGCCACTCCCCTTCTGCGAGGCCCAAAAACCGATAGTGTTCCTATCGTATGTTTCAACAGGGAACCCCGTCTCGTATCGGACGTCCCAGACCGCTCTACATGATTGTTGGTGGATAACTGCGAGGATCTCTTCGATGGAGTATCCATCGATCGATCCGTCCCCTCGAACATGCGGAACGGCATCTCCTTCTCGGGGAAACTGTCTCAAGGTCACACCTTCCTTCTTATCCGAATACTCCCATATGTCTTCATCGCTCCGGAGGTCTTTGAGAGTCTGGAGAGCTTTGGGTAAAGCCTCAGGATGTGGGTTCGGGGAGTAATTTTCAAGCTTAGAGAATGGTGGTCTCTGCATAGTAAAGGTGTAGAAATGTTCTCAGCCGATCTTGGCGGAAGAGGAGTGCAAGTGGGACAATACCAGAAGCTTGCATGTACTCCAGGTGACAGCTGGCTCGTAGCAATCGTGGGACTTTCACGTGGTTATATCCTAAATGAAACAATGACAATTACGTAATACGTACAGGAAAACCACGGAAATCTCCAATTCAGCCAATTTTGTCCCAAACACTCAGAAGTGGCAGAACCTAAATATTATGCTTACTGTCAAAGAGTAGCCAAATAAACAATCATAGCCGTTGCATATATACGACTAGAAATGTAGAACCTCAAGAAAGACAATTAAATAATATTGCAACCCGCTTCCTTGACTTCGGCTACGTGGTATGCTACGTGGTAAGGGCTGCCACGAATGGATTAAAATTGTAATAGGTGCACCCGGTTTGATCCACGTATTTTGATCCATGTATGTCTGCGACCAAGGCGCCGTTCCTGTATAGCGCCACGTACGGGATTTGGTGATCTTCTTTCGGAAAATCGACCGAGCCCATGGTTAGCCCAGCGGGGGCGGACATGTTAACAGTGTTGCTGCCAATGCTGAGCTGGACGGTGGCTGGAGACGTGAGCATGGCAAGGGCAAACACTGCATCTGCAGGGAAATTGGAATTTCTTGGCAATGTTCCAGTGGAGCAGACTATATTCTTAGGGTACGCTCGATACCAAAAGACTACTTCGTCTTTCTTTAGTGTCCAATGTGTTAGCACGTATGATAAAATACGGGCCAAGAATTACATACGGTAATTGTGGGAACAGTTCCTTTCTTGAAATAAGAGATGTAATATCGAGCAACATCTCGCCAATTGGAATGGACGAATCCATCAACATAAAAAGGTGCCTGGCTTCCAAGGTTGACGTTAGGGTTGATATCACTAATGTAATGTGATTCGCCGTAATCATTCCATGTCACTGAGCGAGTGAAAGTCGTTAGTTTGAGAATTTCCGATAGTATGAAAGTAAACAATACCTATCTCGACAATGTCCGGTTTGACATCATTGACCGCTTGTTGCCACCGATAATTCCAGAGTGTATCACTGAGTTCCACCCAATCGCCTGAACCATCAATATTTTTGAACTGCCACGGAGATACGGCTGCGCGGTTTGGTAAGTATTTGACAAGAATGCAATGTGCCAACCAACATACACATGATGTATGGTCCAGTTCTAGACGAAATAGCCGACTGATATGCCAGATCGGTATCGGTGGTCATTAGTGTGTTTGTGTCTGCAGGCCTAAATTACATCAACTGCAGACTAGTTCTGTGCGATGTTGTAAAATCACGCGCACCACGACCACCAATTGAAGAAGCCGTCAATCGAAGGGAAGGTCGAGAGCAAGCCATTTGCGTCGGAGGGATCGCGGTAGCTGGTAAAGGCTGGTGCAAGGATGATGTTGACCCCTTGCGATGCGAGCGTCGATTTGAAACTCGACCAGAACGAATCACCCAGGCTTTCTCCCGAATAAGTCGAAACCAGGACTTTCCCGTCCCAAAGGAAGGCGCTTGGACTAGTGGCATGATTGACCACCAGACTGACCATATCCGACTGCGCCCAGCTGTAAGACATGTCAAAGGAGTAAAACAGTTTGAAGCCTAGTGCTTCCGCGGCGGTAAACGCATCAGCCATCTTAGATACTTCGTAATCAGCCAGGGCAATGTTCAGGGCTGGAAGAAGCAGGTTAGCAGGTGCATTCAAAGAGATAATTTATGACTATATGTACCAAACCCATCAATGCCTATTGCTTGGGCAGCTGTCATGTCATTGGTCCAGTCAGATACCGCGTAAGAGTAGGAGTTTTGAGCCTGAGCAAGATGAAGAGGTGTCAAACTTTGCTCAGGATAGCGTATGCGGTGTAAATCACCATGAAATGTGCGAACACACTTTGCGCGCTCGCCACGCGAACAAAACTGGAACATGCCAGGAAAAGAGCTCCGAATATGATCATCCTTCTACAACCTCAGCGAGGGAAACGGGTTGAGCTGAAGCCTGCAAAGTAGGGAGGGCGAGCGAAAGTTGTTGCCCAGCGGAGCTAGTTTTATGCGATTTGCGGGTTCGCACTGGTCGCGGTTGATTAGCCCTCGCGGTTCTCTGATGAACTCGTCACATTACCTCTGTGTATCGTCTTCAAGTTGTCGCACTACCATTGATGCATGTGGATTGGGGCACTGAGTTAACTTTTTATCGTCAATATCGCGCATTATCAGGCGCGTATTCAACCAGATGACACGTCCATTGTGACGATGTTTTATGGAGCGAAGTCATTTGGTCCGATCAGATGACGGTAGGTATCTTGACGGTGACCAGGAGCCGTTCGGCCAACAAGAGATACCAACACCACCGCAGTACCATCATTCGCACGCTTGAAAACTAACGGTCGGAGCCTTTGTAGACTTATCAGTCTATTAGAACCCCGTCAGAAGGGGCATTTCCGAGGTTTCGTCGAAGCTCAGCAACTCGATCAACACCCGCGTTCGGTGCCGCTTCATACCAAGCATTTATGATGCAGGTGACATTGCCGAACAGAAACCCGTGACGAACATGCATATTGTTTCATGCTGATTGTTTCCCGATAATCAACACCATTCAACGACCCACTTGGCGGCATGAAACCTCCCCTGATCATCCCCGCCACCCGGCAAACTCAGCGGGCGAGTTTCCAAAGCATGGGCGCTGACACTGCCTTAGAAATCTTCATCGTCGGAATAAAACTCGTCTTCGTCTGTCGTTGAGAAGTCAACTGTGTACCTTAGCAACCCACCGATTCCACCAAAGCCTTTGCAGAACTGTACCCCTTCTTGTGACTGGTTCGTCACAAGCTCGAGGGTGGCACCGAATGTATGGCATCTTTCTGCGAGCCATTCCAGTAGAAGTCGAGGCTCTTCCACCTGTTCCATCCGGGGGCCTGTCCTTTTATCAACGAACGATCCCTGGCATTTCACTCTGTCTTGAGTGCTATGTACGACTATCTCATCTATTAGCCATAGCATGGTTAAGTGTGATGACAACGGTATTGTTCAATGACATACCTCCCACGCTACTGCGCAACACATAGCGCATGACCTCCAAATTCTCCCATACAATGAGGGTTTCAACCGCACCCAGCTCGAGCGCTTTCAGACTATCATCGGTGCCGAAACAGTACTTGCCGGTGTCTTGGCTAATTTCGTCAAAATATCTCTGAATCAACCTTTTCTCCTGCACGAATTTCACATTGGCCAATGACTCTGCTGCAAGGTCAATTGCCTGCGAAATTTAGATGATCATGTCCAGGCAGTTCTTTATCAAGCCTACCTGATTAAAACCATTCTCGCCTCCATAGCTAACATCCACCATCTTGACTACTTTTACTGCCAGCCTCCAGTCAAATAGACCGCTCTGTCCCAGTTCAGTCTGGAAATCCGCGCTGCCCGCAAGGACCAAACCAGTGACGTTGAGCTTGTCGTTGGTGATAAAGTGCTGCACGGCCATCTCAGCTACCTTGCGAATATAGTTATGCCGCTTCTCGTCTCGCAGGCGGGAAAAACGAAGTGCAGACTGCCCGCCGTGGCTGTGCTTTTTAGGCAGATCGACAGTGAATCTGTGGATGATATCACGCGTGTTGCCAGCTACAGTCCCGAAGAGAGTCCCGTTGCCGTCCATGACAATGAAACCAAACATCGACTCGCACATCAGGAGCGCGGAGAGGTCTTCGGTGTGGAATTTATCATCACACACATAACGTGACCTGTTAACAAAACAAATATTAAAATAAAGCACTCTGCGGTTGATAACGCGATCAAGCGGACCTGTTGATTGGTTTATGTGGTTCGAAATCAAAAGCGATCCGTTTTTCCTTTCCCTCATCCGTGCATATTGTACCGGCGTAGACAAAAAGACCATTAGGTGGAACTCGAGGGTACAGTTTCAGCCGTTGCTGGGTGCTTGTAATAGCAGACAGAACGGAACGTCGATTGATACTCGATTTGATATTTGACGCTGTGCCATATTCTTGGGTCAACATGGCGGACATGTGCGAAATTTGCCCCTGCGAAGTTTTGGTGCAAACGATTGTCATTCTAAAAAGCTGTGGAGCGTGTTGCAACTTACTTTTGCAGGTATTGCAATGCTAATCATGGATGTACCAGCGCTAGATCAGGCAAATAGGATCAGTAACTAGACTTCGAGACAAACACATTGCGTACCCTTTAGCAGAATCGAGGCACTTGACGAGCCTTCTGATTTTCCATATCTGAATATTCTCCTGCATTTTGTCGTTTTTCATGGTGTTACGATGTTTCTCCAAAGTCCTTGTGACAGCGGAGAGACGAGTCGAATATTTAAGTGATTCGGACAAGTCGACTCACGCGGAGCCGCATATTTTCAATTACGTCGTTTGTCGGGCGCGAAGGACGAAAAAGTCATAACTTATGGATAGTGACTCTGTCAAAGGCTGTGCTCATACAAAAGGAAATACAGAAGTAACGATGCAATATTTGTTACAAGGGAACGCACGATTGCACTTGCAACGTTGATTATAGCTCTGTTCCGTTCCATTGATCGACTGGTGCTTCCAAGGATGCTTCTGACCAATAGTCCGGTAACAAACTTATACATACGTGATATTTTTGCCTGGCAGAACCTCAGTAAAATCCAATTATGACATGGAAAGTAATCTACCTACCATCATAAAAACGAACGCCTTGTGGATACAGACACATTATCTTCACCAAAACATTGTGCCAAGTACGACCTTTGGACCCCACGCTTCCGGTTTGCTCAATGCTTACCAAGAAACCACAACTCCATTCTGCGCGTATCCATGTCGTATCAGCAGTTGGCGTGAGCGGCGATTTTGAGAGCTTACCGTCAATCTCAATTCGATTTTTCACTTCGACTTGCCACCCTGCCTCCCCACCTGTAGTAACCTTGGCAGACGGGGCTCCTGAGAGCCTACAATACCGTCAGATATCTGATGAATCGGAATAGAACTCGTCGTCGTCTTCTTCGTCGATGGAGGTCAAGTTTGTGAAGTCGACCTTGTACCTCAGAAGACCACCGATCCCTCCGAACCCCTTCACAAACTGCGCACCCTCCTGGGATTTGTTCGTGACGAATTCGAGGTTCGCCCCGAAATCTTTGTACTTCTCAGCGAACCATTCCAGGAGAGACTGAGCTTCCTCCCCTTGCTCCATCTCGAGGCCAGTAGACTTGTCCATAAACTTCTCACGGTCTTTTTCCTGCTCTTTGTTGCTGTATACGATTATCTCCTCTGTGATCACACCGATATGAGCAAAGCCTACGACAAACAATCGAACGAAAAAAGTGACTACCTCCTGCGGCATTGCGTAAGGTATACCGTATGATGTCCATGTTTTCCCAAACGATGAGAGTCTCAACAGCACCCAACTCAAGCGCCTTCAAAGTGTCCTCGATACCAAAGCAGTACCTTCCGGTATCCTGGCTGATCTCGTCGAAGTACTTTTGGATGAGTCGCTTCTCTTGCACAAATTTGACGTTGGCCAGCGACTCCGCTGCAAGTTCAATTGCCTGAAAACCAGCTAATTGGTTTGAAATGCTGAAAGAAAAATCGAACGCACCTGATTGAAGCCATTCTCGCCTCCGTAACTGACATCCACGACTTTGATGATCTTCGCTACTAGTCTTGGGTCGAACATGTCGCTCTGGCTCAGCTCCGTCTTGAAGTCGGCGCTTCCAGCAAGGACGATGCCAGTCACGTTAACCTTGTCATTCGTGATAAAGTGTTGCACTGCAAGCTCGGCTACTTTCCGAATGTAGTTGTGACGCTTTTCATCACGAAGACGGGAGAAACGCAAAGCAGATTGACCACCACGACCATGCTTTTTCGGCAAGTCGACAGTAAACTTATGGATGACATCACGAGTGTTGCCAGCTAGTGTGCCAAACAGAGTACCGTTACCATCCATGACGATAAAGCCGAATTTAGAGTCGGATTCCAGCAGCTCCGATAGAGCCTCGGTATGGAATTTGTTGTCGCAAAGATACAAGGAACTAACATGTATGTGAGAATGTGGCCAGTAGCACCGGAACATTTAATGACATACGTATTGATTGGTTTATGAGGCTCAAAATCGAAAGAAACTTTTTTCTCTTTCCCTTCATCGGTCAGGATCGTGCCGACAAACAGCACGAGACCATTGGGTGGTACACGATTGTACAACTTCAAGCGCTGCTGAGTACTGGTTATGGCTGCCAATACAGACAACCGATTGACACGAGACTTGATATTCGAAGCCGTCCCGTACTCTTGCGTCAACATGGCTGAAGCACGAGATATTTGATCCTGGGGTATTCGGAATTCGTTCATTCACATCGGGATAAAACAGGGTTCTTTTCAACGTACTTTTGGAGGTATGATCAGACTGATCATCGAAGTACCAGCTCTATCGTAATCGATCAGAATGAATAGCGAAAACTCCTGATAAAAAAAGGCACCCTCTGGCGGAGTCTAGGCTCTTGATGAGCTTCTTAACCTTCCACATCTGAATGTTCTGTTCCGCTACGTCTTGACTCATTCTGGAAACGACTATGAACTGCTAGTGGATCTAGAAACACAAGGGGGACGCAGAAAGAGGCCTGTCACCTTGATCTGTCTGATTCGGTCGGCAGCCGGAATAAAAAAACCACACTGCCATTTCAGGATACTGTGGCTGAACTTCTTTTCTTTACCATGAACGTCTCCAAAAAACGCAAATCCGACATCGAGGACGATGAACGCGTCAAACGGAAGAAAGGGCCTGATGGAGTTCGTCAGGTTCAGTCGGAAAAGAGCTCAGGAAGTCAATCTACCAAGGACAATGGGAACATCCCTTCGAAACCCAGCCCTTCGCTGGTGAACAATGGGGAGAGCTTTAACAGTGCCAAGGGTTCGCAAAAGAAGGGAAAGGGAAAGGCTTCAAATGCCAAAATAGCTGAATCTACACCCCACGAAACACCCGCCACAAAGCCCAAACATAAAATCAAGAAACTCGTGCCCCCTCGTCCGTTTCCAACGGTACCAGCGTCTGTATCCGCTACTGGTCCACGTTCAGCACACAAAGAGGGCAAAAATTACATATGCCTTACGCGTAAAACGCCGTTAGGCGCGTATTTGCGAAGGTGCAAAGAGGTAATCATGAAGGATGGGTCCGTAACATTCATTATTGTTTATCATCGATCTAATCGTATGGTGCAGATATAAAACTTTGCACTTAAGTGCAATGGGAGCCGCTATCCCTAATCTCGCGACTCTTGCCGTCTCTCTTCCTTCTATTCTTCCATTTGCTCCAGACGAGATACACAGCGAAATCTTAACCGGTTCCGTCGAAGTTCAAGACGAAATCATCCCAGAAGATGAGGACGAAGATATCAGCTATCAGACTAGAGCGAAGTCGACCCTCAGTGTTGTTATCAAGATCGGTAGCGGTGATGATGAAGTCCAAGCTAATGTTGACAAGAATGGGAAAGGGAAGACGGGGGCAAAGGCTGCGAAACGTGCTGGAGGACGCAATAAAAAGACGAGGAACAAAAAGGGTGGAGAGAAACCGGAGCAAATTATATTACAGGAGCCGGAGCAGGAGGATATGGACATTGCGTGAAGGTTGTCGCCGGAAGGCGGGTTCACAACCAATCCCCCATGATCTCGATGGTACTGACTGGGATCTAAATGAACAGAAAATCGATCTTACAATCCGCCTCGCACTATTTTCCTCGTCTGTGGTCCGTCCAACGCTTTTTTCCAAACATATTTTGCTCTTAATTCTTCAGCCACTCGAACTATAGCATTTTGATTAAAAGTGGTCGTATATCATTTACCTTAGGTTTCAAACTGAATATCGCGGCTCAATCTCGACCTTCACAGATCCAAACGAATGAATATTTAGACTTTCAAGAAATTCGTGGTCATACTTCCATATAGGATAGTCTAATCCAACGATCAACCTCAGCATTCGCGGGGCACACCTGTTAAAAGACGCCGGAAGATGGTCGCCCAACAATCATGGCGAGGTTTGAAATTGTGATCGGCAATGGGGTTTCGTCATGACCAGTTCCTTGCTGTGCAACCTTTAGATCGCGTTGGGACACGCTCGGCACAAAACGCTGCCGAACCCCGAGGGCGACGCCACACGTCATCAGATAGGAACTAGTTATAAAGGAAGCGCCAGTTAATATAGTTCGAACATCGCATCTCTGCAGCACAGTTCCGAAAATGCTCACGATTCTTCTCGCAAACACTGTCGTGACGGTTTCAGCAACAATCTGCTGAAGGGCTGACAAATTTTATTCATTGCGGATCAGCAGCGCGGTTGACCATTAGGCTGATTGGCACCATGGCCGACGGGTGAGATCGATGCCTCTGCGTCTCTGATGTCCTTGCACACCAATCCATCTGCTGGCGTACCAACCGAAGCGTTACTTGCATCACAGGACTTTCCAATCCCTCGTCCAGGGTACCGTAGACTGATCGACTTTATAATCAACAAAGCCCAGGGTCTCCTTGGACAAATAACTACAGATGTTGCAGAATATCCATTTCCTCTACACGAGACGTTCAAGGACGGCGTGACCCTAGACATATCCCAGGTTATCCGCGTATGCAATTACTCATCACGTGTTTACGCACTACATGTCCAGAATCTCCACAACCATGCTCGATGCTATATCCCACGAAGAAGAAAAACGACACTTGAAAGGCATCTTTACTACTACCAAATGATATGTGCGCAGTAAGGTCTTAAGTCGAAGCGTGCAGGCCAGTCACATTACATGTGGCCATTGGCTGTACTCCTGATCCCCTTCGCTTCAGGAGTCTCTACAAGAGAACTTCATGGAACAATGGCGCAGAAGACAATACAATTCATTCCGCCATGAACTCGAGGCCATTCATGAGCGTCAGTCCTCGGACCGTGGTCGTTTTCTGATATTGAATCATCTGGTCTATGTTAGGTCGACTGGGTGACATTTATATAATTAGGTCAGTATGAATTCCAATATGTCACTACGTCTATCAATAAATTTGAGAATGACTTCGTGATTCCATCCCTAGCCCTACTCGCGGAGAAAATGATGTCACACCTACAGATGTCGAATGTCACATTTGCATTTTGCCAAGTGATGCTGCCTGCGCTAATCACATCCGCTAATTTTGCAATATCATATTTATAATTTGACAACCAAGTAATAGAGTAGCGGCGGATTGTGTCAATCGGTGCCCACTGCCTCCAGTCCCTCAAGCCATTCTCTCCGATTGTCGGGTCGCGCCCCAGAGCACAAGTAGGTAAATCAGCAGAAGGGACGTTGGATGGCAACAGCTAACTCCGGTACTATTCTGTCTATCACACTAACATATTACTCACAGACCCGGAGTCGGGGCAAACTCACGCTCATAGCAGCTAATACGGACATCTTGTATATTATTCTTGCTACTGATATTACCATCTATTGAAATTCATTCGTCAGGATGTCTGAAGAAGGCGTTACAGATCCACCACCCTCAGTGACAGTGTTTGCAGTGGTGAAGTCCAAACGAAGGCTGCGAAACGTGCCGAAGACGAGGAACGCAAAAGGCGGAGAGAAACCGGAGCAGATTGTATTACAGGAGCCGGAGCACGAGGATATGGACATCGCGACGAAACATCCACATCAGCTATTCACGATGTCATCAGTCCCAGAACTATCGCACACTCAGGCTGTTTATGACACTAAACGGCCCATATTGATGGTCGGCCATGTCTGTATACGATAAACAGGCTTGTGTGCCCCTCCGAGCCTTGTATGTAGCCTCAGGCTCATTTATTTACAGGAGGCGCCCGTGTGTTGACCGTCTGCATTACTGCTGTGTAACAGATACTTATTCTGTCCTCTTAAGGATCGTTTCTTTTTTTCTCAATAACTTGAAATGTACCTTTTTTTCCCAGCAGCCTTCCTTCCCGCGCTGCACGCTGCCAAGCCTTATAGTCTTGGCGATGCATGACTTCATACCATGCCGGGCTACTTTCAAGATCCCATGTTCCCCGTTGTTCCGCTTCTGAAATTCAAACCAATCAAATTTTGATTACTACAAAGGATGAAAAGCCACAGACTTGCTATCCGGCTGGCATCAGCCGCAAGACCAGGAATCTGAAATTGGTTGAATATGCAGCGATCGTTATAGTCATCGTCAATGATTTTCTGAAAAGGTTGAGTTTAAAGTTGGGATATGGCCATAGTTACTCACATCCATATATCTCCTGGCGGATTTGACACCGGAGAGAGCTCGTCGAGCGACAAGCAATGCAAGAAAGTTTGAACCCCTGTCGTGATACTGGCCAGAAAGTATAAGGAGATGTGCCACTCTGGCATTCTACAATCAGACGACAATATACTTCCCGGTCTAATCTGAGAACTCACGCTCCAATGTTCTCTTCTAGCTTCTGCCTATTAGAATTCAGCCGACCATTGATCAATGTTGCCCTGTATTGCAGCCTCTGTCCTGCCATTGACTTTGATTGTGACCGTTCAACAACCACGCTCTCCGGCTTATCTAGCTCAACTGAGCGAGCTATAGAGATCAGACGCTTCATAACTCGGGCCATGAGTCGATCGATGAGAGATGGCGACGGTCCGAGATCGTAAAACAAAGTGTTCTTCTTAACAGCATTTATAAATGGCCGAAAAGTAATCCATCTGCCTGGATATTGGTCTCCTTTTCCAATCCTTTCCGCAGACGCGCGTTCGAGTGATTTAAGAAGGCAGTCCAACTGATATGCCACCTGTGCTCGGCCGAGTGCCATCGGGTCTTGTTCCTTGATGTGGTTTGGCATATTTTTGACGGCAGCAGTCGTGGAGGATTTAGATGGCTGATGGGGCTTTTGCGAAGCAGGAAGAATGGGGGCTGGAGGCGCCACATCTTCTTGTATAGCAGAGGTCTGCTGAGTGCACGCGTCTACCACTATGACTGTGGATGCAGTCTTGGACCATTCAAAGGGTTGGATTGTCCAAGATGATGTGACAATCGCGGGTAGAGGAGGCAAGGTCGTCTCAACATAAGGCTTCATAGTCGGCGTTCAAGGGGTAACCCCTTTGCAAGTTCAAGGTTCAACTTAAACATGTGCCGCGGCCCGAGGGTTTGAAATACGGTGGCAAAACGATGGGGTAATTTCATGCTGACTGTTTAAAATCGGTTGTTTGTTATAAGATCGCCATAAACGCACCAAAGTCACAGGGGTCACTTTTGAAGCCTGAGGAAGTGAGAGAAAATTAAAATTAAAATCTTGATCCCAAACGGGGAATATTTCCCTTAATGGCGAACGCTCAAGTTCAACCTCGTATGCACCAGGGTCGATATTCGGTCACTGTGTCTGATACGAAAACAGCAACCTGAATACCACTAGAAAAGCCTGATAGGGCTGGAGGAGTACGCATTCGTGGTACGGCGCGTTCGCCAGCCACATTACTAGCTTTGGTTTATGTAAAATTAAATTAAATAAATAAAGACGTCATACGCAAGCCCCTCTTCTTTCCCTCTCACCTCCACGGTCCAGCTTGTCCCTGACCATTCAAAATGCCAACACTCTCACTGACATCCAACATCGACGTAAGTTCCCCCTTCCTCTCCTCTCCGCCTCTCCAGACTCAAGTAAAACGTGACACGCTCCACCCTATCCGCCAGGTGACAGACAAATTCCTCAAGAAATTCTCTGAAGTTCGTTATTTTCATATGTTCGAGTCATCCACACCCAACACACACACTTATATATCTGCTTAATAATAATAATATTAACTCTTTTCTCTCTCTGGTGGGCAGTTCGCAGCGAAAGAGCTCGGAAAACCCGAAAGTCTCATCATGGTAGACTATACGCATAACTCGAGGCTCATGTTCAAGGGGGTTCTCACCAAACCCTGTTTCTTGCTCCGTATCGTGAGTTTCCTTTTTCTTCTTCTTCTCTCCCTCCCTTCCCCCCATTTTTTGTCTCCACTCACGCTCACGCACACATAAACCAGGACAGCCTCGGAAACATAACCCCAGAAACGAATGAGATCTACAGTAAAGCGTTCAGCGACCTGCTAACGCAGGAATTGGGTATAGACTATGATAGCGGGTATATGTGCGTCCACCCCCCTTCGCTCTCCCCCCCACGAGTTCGGGGACTTAATGGCTGAGACTATATCTTATGTTGTATTTTTTGTGATTATAGTATATTCAATGATCCTGGCAAGGCTAACTATGGGTTAGTACTTACGACCCATTTATTTCCCCTATATGCTGACCGGGCGACTCGGTAAAATTAATAGATACAAGTCCACGACTTTCGAAAGTATCCCCGTACCATAATCTCGCAACCGCATCCGAGTCGCATCGCATCATGATCGCCTTTTATCATTATTACTCCCTCTACAAGGTCGCCCTCATCGTCGTCGTAGTTCATCACCAGCCAAAAAATGTACTATCCATCCAACAGCACTTCTCGACTCTCCAGATCTCACAAAAGTTCCCAAGAATTCGAAGAGAAACAGGGGACAAAGAAAAAACACGTGTATTTGTATGATGTATTTATCGTTATTTTTATTTAATGGCATATGCATGTGGTTTACATATATTTCCGCTACATACAACGATGTGCAAGTGTATAAGGCACGATCGAGCAAGAGGCAAAAGACAAAGGAAACAGAAAAGATAAGGAACGTATTATGCTTCGAGCGAGCTCGCCACAAAAATCAAGTCAGTCAGTCAGTCAGTCAATCAATCAATCAGTCAATCAAAACATATCAACTCTCGGCTCTTCCTCCCCAGCAGCAGCGGAATTCAACCTCCCAACGAACGCACTACTAAACCCGAATCCGAACCCTCCCGACGATGATGATGGTAGTGGTTGGATATGAGCCCACGAGGAATGCAAGCCCAGATCTGAGTTCGAGTCCGAGTCTGAGCCAAAGTCAGATAGAGATGTGTCGGAGAACGCGTCTGTGTCCGAATCAGATTCGGAGGCAGAGGCAGAAGAAGAAGAAGAAGAGAGCGAGGGATAGCCCCAACTCGATGTCGATGAATTGACTGTGCTCATGTCATTGTGAGTTCTGTGCGGGGAGAGTATAGGCATGGATGCGGGAGGACTAGCGAGGAAGGAGGATGAGAAATCGAGGGTGGGGAGTACGAATGAGCTTGCTGGGTCTATCTCCATAGCCGTACCCATCCCCACTTCTACCTCCGACCCAAACTCGCTCTCATCATCTTCAGAAACCGACCCCGACACCGAAGAAGAAAGAGAAGTGGTAGTAGTGGAAGTGGAAGAAGAAGCATCTTCCCCCGCAACTTCCAAAAGCTCACACCACCCCACCCAACTCTCCCCAATAACCCCCCTAACTCTCTCCTCGCTCCACCCCCCAAACGATACCCTCAAAACCGTACACACGCCCCCACCATCATCCCTCTCATACCAATAAGGTGATGCAGACGAAGAAGGGGCGGAATACGCATCACATCGCACTCTATTATCATCCCATACACGTCCTGCATCTAACCTAGCGAAGAGGGTAGACACGCGCAGGGTGTGTGTAGAGTGGGATGTGTGGAGGGCGGAGAGTTCTGCTATGGGGAGGAGTGGGGCGGGGTTTTGGGGGTTGGGAGGGAGGGGAAGACGGGAGGTGGGTGTTGGAGCGAGGGGGATTAGGAGGTGAGTTGTTGGCCCGCCGCTTTGAGTGGGGAAGTAGCGCTCGATTTCGATTTCGAGTTCGGATTCGGTGGGATAGTGCTCGATTTCGGAGGACTCGGAAGGAGTGGGAGCGGGAGACTCAGGTAGGACAGCAAAGGAATTCTTAACAGGCTTGATCGCCCACATCCCCTCCTTACCTACGTTCTCCTTCCCAATGCCCATCCCAAACCTCAAACCTCCATCCTTCCCCTCCCTCAAATCCCACCCAGCCTCACAAACCGCCCTCCCAGCAACAGGGACATTAAACCCCTGCGCCAAATTCTGGAAAATAGGTCGAGCACTACTAAAATTCCTAGCGCTCCCTAATCCAACTTGGGTTACGCCCCTAGGCGGGACGGCGGGTGCGCGGGGAAGGAAGGGACCTGTACCTCTGCGGGAGAGGGAGAGTGCGTGCCGAGCGGGGAGGGATAAGTTTGCTTGGATGTTATTGGTGCGGAGGAGGTTGGTGTGTAGTGAACGAGAGGGAACGGGGAATGAGGATGGGGGTGCACGGAGGCCTGGGGCTGTTAGGTGTGCGAAGAAGCGGGCAAGGTATGTGCGGGTTTGGTGGACTACTTTGTGGGCTGTTGTAGGTGGACGAGCCTGAGGACGGAGGGGGAGTGATTTGGGGATGAGACGGGAGAGGTAACGGGCTGGGAGAGCCCGGGTCCCGTATGATGCTAGCTGCATCTCCCCGGCTTAGAACTGTCAGTATACTCAGGCAGTGGATGGGTGTCCAAGTGGAAAGCAGGCTGGCGCTTGTTTGGGTCGATGCCGGTACACGCGTGTTCTCCGACTATTATCTCCGAGCAAGTCTACTTCTTCAAGTTCTCTCCTCACCGCCTGTCTCCCTTGGTTCAATTATCTGACCGGAGCGGCATCTTTCTGTATATGATGTTCATTGCTCTAGATCAGACTATCTTGTATGGGTCACAATTTGTCCTGAGAATTTTCTTCTTAGCGACGGCTCTTCCGAAATTAAAGTCGATTTGTAGCGTTTTGACCTGTTGACATTAATGCTAGGTTCCTACCGCTTTTCTTCCTCTCGTAAACCTTTTTATGGCTGGGTTCTGCGCTATTGTATGTTCCCCTGCAAGTGGGTCCTCGTGTGGCATTTTGAGACGGGTACCATCAATTGTGGGATGGCACAAAATACATACACACCAGCCAGTGAGCGGGATGGGAGCTGCTGGCGTGTGTATGTCTTTTCTTTATTTCCACCCTCTCCTTTACCTAACAACGGAGACGAAATAGTTGTGTCCATAACACGTACCATTGCCCAAGTCACCCCCGCCTCGAAAATCACCCGAAGGCAGTCACGGTGTTTGACATATTTGGGGCTGTATCTGTGCTCTCGTCTACTATCGGTCCACTCGTTGGTGGCACGTTCATGGATCGCGTCAGCTCATCTCATTGCTCCTTCTCTGCCTGACTTTTCTCGCACCCAGATCACTTGGGTATGTCCTTCACTGTCTTTCGACTTATCATTTACTCAATTCTGCTCCAATCTAGCACTGATGTTTTCTTTCAACCTCCTGAGCGGTTGTGTCCGTTAGAGATGTACTTATGGGAGAAATGGGAGAATACGTGGTCCCTCTTATGATCTTTAAATCGCGTTCAACGTGAGTACACATCTCCCCAACATTGGCGTAGTGTTTTGATGGATTTACACTCATAGTCTAGACAGCCCTAATATGATATTCATTCCTCATGCGTTTCGCCCTCTTCCAGTTTTCCTATGTAGGTACCTTCCGTCGCTTCTTCCAGATCCTTCTTCATTCGACAGGGATTGTACAACATACCAACTTATATTTAGAAAGGAACCTCTGCAGTATAGCTTCAGTGAAATCCGGAAGAAGTTCTACGACACTCTGTTATCATTCCTACAAGCAGGAAAGGGTGGCACATCAATGCATGGACTATCGTGTAATCCGACAATGGTCGCACCTAATCACTATCTCCGTACCTGTCAAAGTCATCAGGGTGAAAGCGTTCTTCTTCTTCGCGACGGTCTTCATATTCTTCATACTCTACTTCTTCAATTGCCGACTTAAGGCCTGCGAGATACGGAAAATTCGATTTAGACTCATTGTCCAATTTGATCACCGCCATCTCCTGTCGAATGCGTGACCACACATTGACAGTCCCAAGAGGATGTCCCATCTTTTCGCGATTGTCAATGAAGTCGCAAATTGTTTCATATTTCAGAGGGTATGAGATTGTGACAGTTTTCAAGTGAGGCCAGATAATGGCTCCATCACTATCACTTTGTACATGGGGGTGCTCTGGAACCACTCCCGATGATCCGATGAGGTTGAAATGGATAATAGATGGAAATGAAGAGTAGAGTGATTTAGCCAAAGAGTGGTGAATGCGGCCGCACTTCAGTAATTCGAGTACCGTAACGGTGGGGTAACTCTGGGGTCCGACATCAATGGACAGCTCACTGAACTGTGACATTTGACCAAGAGCCAAGGTTGCGAGTTTGGGTAAAGAAAGAAGTGAGAAGAGCTTCCAAAATTTGCATTTGTGTGATGAGAAGATCATGGTGAGTGAACACAAAGAAGGTATCTGGATGTCAGATACACTAGTGTTCAACGGAAGTACGATGTCCAAGCATTGTAGTACAAGATTGGTCAGAAATGGTGATGCAGTAAGCAAATCGCGGAGGCAATTAGCAGTAATCGTGACGATCTCGTTTGAATGGTTAGAACCGCCTAATTGAAGGTAGGTGAGCCCAGTCAAGGGAGGTCTATACATGCTGTAGGGCCCAATAAGTCGCGCCTTGGTGAGAGAAGGTGCGCCTCCGGTGAAAATATGGTCACAAACACTCGAGGTAACATCCATTGTCCCCAAGCTATCCGAGTCGATGTCGAAGCCATGGTTGTCATTGGAGATCATTTTGAAATCTCGAAGGTGAGGTGCGGATGCAGTGCGCAGACGTGCCACTACTGTTCGAACCATATTTTGTGAAAGACTGTCCACTGTAAATCGACGCCATCGATTAGTGTGGGGGATGATTTGGTCCATTGCTGACTTTAAATTAGATGAAGAATCCCAGTAGTTCCAGGGGCTTGTTGAAATAGTTATATCCAGTAAACATGCCCCAGACCTCTCGATCCACAAAGACGGACACTCGTGATTAGTCCCCATATCGCAGTTAAACACTATTGTGGTCCAAAGACGAGGCGAGCTAAGCGCAACGTCACGCCATCTCCTGCTGACGCTAGAAACCAAATGCGGGAATGGGAGCTTTGGCAAGTCGTCTATGAAGAGATCGTCAATGGGGTCTCTGCACAACGAAGTGCCAGCCTGAAAAATCTCCGCCAGAACATCGTCAGGCACCGATTGCATCAAGTCGCTCGAACAAGGGATGTCTCGCTGATTCTCCAAACTGTCGCGACCTCCCAACGACACCTCTTCCATTAAATGTGTTGCCTTCAATAGATCACTGTTCTGGCGCCTATGTGACATACTTGAAAAGCATTCGGCATCAGCCCACCTATAGGGCTTACATTGGGCAGGACTTGTACTGACCTTCCCGTCATTTAAACCACAACAATACTGTATATAAAGAAGCGGCACACGGTGGTTGGTTATTGGTTTGGGCTGCAATATTACAATTATCACGATGTCTAGCCTATCTGGTTAAGGAATAACCAAGTCAGGACTGAGTATAATATGAATGAGAAGGATGGACTCACACTTATCGAACTCTCGTTAGGCACAATTGATCCGTCTTTTGTATACAGACAAACGTGAATGACAGTTTGATCTGAACCGATCGATGACGATAAGTCCAAGTCAAGAAATTGTCAGTGTTACAACTAGGTAATAGTGGTAGTGGGGCGTGTCGATGGGGTTCGATTAGGTTTGTTTGCTCTGAACTTGCCTATTTTGGTTCCGGAGGGCAGTGGCATCTTGACCCAAAATACTTAAGCTTCTCTTCGACTACTTCAGTTATCCGCTCCTTGTCTTTTCTCGCGGGCCACTATAGACCCAAGCTACGACCTCCCCTTCGTACGATCTCGTCAACGAAAACAATTACCAACTTTCATCTCCAAGCCAATTATTAACATAACTCCGAGTTATTAACACAGTCCAACCAAATTATTAA
This sequence comes from Piloderma croceum F 1598, assembly GCA_000827315.1. Lineage (NCBI taxonomy): Eukaryota > Fungi > Basidiomycota > Agaricomycetes > Atheliales > Atheliaceae > Piloderma > Piloderma croceum. The sequence continues at coordinate 460,856 of KN832979.1, forward strand.
CAGGTGAATAATGTGTTAATAATTAAAAAGGATGTGAGTAATTCTAAGTGGCGCAGAAAGTTTCAGAGATAGCTTTCAAGCTTTCAAGTCCCGTTAGCCCGTGTTATGTCGTTACGAACTCGGCCCCAGAGAGGAACTTCGTTGAACTACTAAAATTGAATCGCGGCCGCCCGCCCAGGCTCAGACGACATGCGATGAGACCATGCATGGCGATAGAAAAAGTCTCGGAGCTCGGCAAGGGCATTGTAGGCGATGTTTTTGAAAACTGGTGCCCTATCAGTTTCTCTCGCCGAGGCCGGCTTGGGCACGGGTACTTATGCACAAGCGACTTGCGAACGCAGAAGAGAGGTATAATTTCTTCAAGCCTTTAGGAGACGTTGTTAAAATGATCGTCCTTAGCAAAGACACTTCGGCCGGCCATGATCCGTTATCCTACTTTAGCTAAAAGGATTCTCTTATCGCCCACTACAGAGCGTTACTCACTAACTTCCAAACACGGTGCACCGTGACATATATCCCAAAACCCCAAAGATCTACCAACCGAGTTCCACCCCACCCTCCGTATAAAAGCTTGGACTCTTCCCAATCCTTTCCAGCGCATGTTGCACAATAAGCATAGAGCCATCCTTCGCATCCATAGGTCCAGTGAAGTTATTGAGGTTCGTTGCGTTGAATCCAGGGTTCAGAATTGTCACGTGGAATATCCGAGTCGGGATGAGTCAGAACTAGAGTGCAGGTGATAGAGCTGAGAGCTGCCTTGCGTGAATTATAGGCCTGTCCGTATCGGTATCCATCAGTCGGCGCTTACCTAAACCCAAGCCAAAATTTCAAAGGGGATGAGGCATGCTTACGACAAAAGAGAAGTTATCGCTGGCCCAATTCTTCTCACTCATGAGGCTAAGGCTACCAACTGCAGATCCGACGTTCGCGATCCTCGGCCCCGCTTTCGATTTTTTGAGAGGAAGGAGTAGGATACGACGGCAGCACCAATGGTGTTTATTGCGAAAGTCTTCTCCATGGCTGTGCGAAGTCCCAAGGTCTCGATCTCGCCCTCAAACGCAGCGCCGGCGTTGTTCTGCGTATACACATTTATCAAGTGGACTATTGTTACTGAGAGCTAACCAAGGAGAACTCACCACCAGCACATCCAATCCAGCACCGTTGAGTTTGATTTCGACCTCCTTCACACCGGCTTTGATACTATCATCATCTACGACATCAATTACAACGCTGTCGACAACGGCCTTGCAGTCCTCTTCTTTTGTGATCTTTTCGAGAGCCTCTTGTACGCTGGTTAGGTTTTGACCAGAGACAAAGAGATGGACATGTGGGTATTTGGGAAGATGGCGAGCAGTTTCGAAGCCGAGTCCTTGGTTTGAGCCGGTCACGAAAGTGTCGACATGCTGCCTATGGTTGATGATGAACAGTATAGGCACAGTTACAATCAGCCAAAGATTAGATCTCCTCCACATCTTCCGCTCCTTCCACCCGCATATCTGGCACCTGAAATAGCCAGGACACTTTACAAAGGCCACCATATATTCTACCATTATCCCCAGATTTTCTAGGTCTCAGTCTGACTTCCGCCGAGCTCCTGATCACAGGTCTATTCAATTCTCTACACGATATCTCCTACAAAAACTAGTCCCGTCGTTAACTTTCTGGCATGAATATCCTGGATCTCCTTCAGGAAAAAACTGACAGCCTTTAGAAGCCGATTATTAACACAAGTATGAGTTATTATCATCGTCCAACCAATTACTAACAGGTGAATAATAGAAAGCGATGTGAATAATTACCTTGTAGGGCCACTATGAATGCGGTCATTAGAGTAGTTCAGCTGCGATATAAATCGAGATGTTTCGATATATGTCATGCTGTTTTCAGTATACTAGAGCAACTCAAATAATGTGGTTCTGAGTGCAAATTATTCAAGCCTCAGGTGGTCTGTGCACAATCTGTTTGACAACGCTCTACACCATGGTCAACTTGAACGTGCAAAGATTCTTACTAGTACTACTGTCTCTTCTGCCAGTTATCGCCAATCAACCATAGACCAGGGTCCGTGCGTTACTTGGTGATCAATTATTTGAAAAATTTGAAGTCATGTGGTGTGTACTTTCCTTGACTCATATTTTTCGATGAAATTTCAGTAGTAAAAATGGTGATATATATCGCAGCTGAACTACTCTATTACCCGAAATATTAACACGGTAGCAGCTTCGAATTCGTGTTGTACCGTATACGTACAGATCGAGGACCCAGACCTTCCTTTTGGTATTGTTCCTATGGCTACTCTGGCGAGCATACTATCTTCATTCTATTGGGCTGACTACGGGAGACTATCTGGCGAGGTGTCTGTACTTATTAGAGCTCCTTCGGATCCGAAAATAGTACACCTACTATAATCCTAGCGTGAATAATTTAACTCCGATTGATATCCAGGTGCACACGTTGTGCAGAGACACCTCACGAACACATCATGACAAGACCTCTTGCAGCCCGAATTCCCGACGAAGGTGGCGGCAACTTTGTTAATATCGTCATCATGACTGGTATGTTGCGGAGCATGCTTGTGATTTCCAGCCGATTGGATCAACGCGCCGTGATAGCTCCTAAGAGGTGCACCGTGGAATCTTCCAAGCTTTGCGATATTCCTGTGGCTGCTATAATGTTCCATTCTTCAGTTATTTTACAAGTAACCGGTGAGTCGTTACGTAAAACACTGTTCGCCGGATGGGCTAGTAACGTGACACCACCGTACGCCACTGGAACGCAACTGAGTCTGACAATCAACATCAGCAGGCACACTGCACCACAGTGACCACACCGCACCACCCTCCATTTCGCTTGGAAAACACAACAGGGTGTTCAAGGTCCGTGCATGATCGAGCTGCTGTGCAGATCACCAGTTTAAGAGGTCACAGGACCCAGCCTACGAATAGCGTAAATCGCGCGCCTTCATCCCAGCATTACAAAAGATTCGAAAACTCGTTTCCGTCTTTCGACCGAGCGAAACCGACAAGAGGCGTTTGCTCTTGGCGTCATCGCTCTTCCCTTCCACCTCACTGTGGTTTATTTGGGGTTCATCGGGAATTTAACCGCATTTTTCTTCGTTGCGCTCGAGCGCGTCGCGCGAGTCTTGGCAACTCCAATTGATCGATTGGTTTGCTTGCTTTCCACTTGAAATTGTCCTTTCTCACGAAGTACTTCAGTCGTCCCAGATGGACCCTCCCTTCGCAATCCTCCCGATCTACTGACAACGTCGCATCGCACGTTGGTGATTTGGTATGGCTCTCGGAACGTCTTTTCCGTTTTGTTCGGAGATCTTGATGGGTATATTTCCCATGCGCATAACTTATGTGACGTCGAACAATCAGAAGATTATCTCTTCAATTTAGTGGCGTCCGTGAAGGCCGTCGACTAACGCTACAAAATAAATGGATGCCCTTCTTGGGAACGCGGCGACTTGTTTGTTATCTATCTCTCGACTATCTACTTTAGTTGCCTACTACAGACTGGCGGCGTTCTTTCGTTGTCTTACATGTGCACCATGGTCCATCCGGCGGGCATGTTAATTGTACCCCTTGCCCCATTACGTGCTTCTCGGCCAGGCACCATCTCTCCACCTCTTCAGTCGGAATCACCCGCGCCCGCTAAGCAATCGACGTGGCTGATAACAGTTACGACATCAACTTGATGTTCGTATTGATTCCCTCTTCGTATGTACGAAGTGCCACACTTTGCATGTGCACACCTATGGATACCTTCCTTCAAGCCTTGAAAGGCGGTGAACTGCTGGTTTAATTGCCTAGTATGGATGGACATTTCTTCGACTCACGTCAATACGAATATGGCATTACTTCTGCGGTCTGTTGGCTCCAGCTGGATCTCGATCGCCATGGGATGGCAACGAGATATTGCAGCATGTATTTATAATTTGTTTTCAGTTTTAGTTCTTTGGTTTCTTGAAATACATTATCGAATTCTGGACACAGTCGAGTGCATTTCTTTATCTGAGAGATGTCTTTGTGAGTTAAAGCCTCATCCAGGTCATGTATAATACCTCGACCTTGCTTGCTAGACAATCTGGAGTTCCGCAAGTCTCAAACTATTCATCGGCATTCTGCATCCTTCATCGTGCACTCAAGTCGCATAAGACGTGAAGGAGTGGCTCAACAGCATGCATTTTTCTCGAAAATGCATTCATTGTGAACCGGAAAGTTATCATCGTTACAATGACACATTAAAACAGGCATCTAGTAAAATGATTGCTGACCGAAGTAAGTACTCCACATTGAGCCATTTAATTTACCCCTGCGATTCCAATACTATGTACTTCTGCACGCAGTTGGTTTCCAAAAATCCATTTTGAAGATTGAATGTTTGCTCAAAACTTTCTAGGTTGGGGGTGCACTTTGGTGTAAACGGGTGTGTTAAAATAATGCAATGCGGTTCACTTGAACCGAACAGAATAGAATGAACACTGGGGGAAATGCCTAACATACAAGGGAGAAAATATTATCATTAAAATCGGACGCACTTGTACACGTACTCGTCAGCATCGATGAATATACAGGCATCCTGTTATAACGGAGTTAGCAGATACAAACTACTGAGTGGATCCTGGCAAGCTCACGGAGGTAAAGGATAAGCTGAATGGAAGTGCAGGCGAGCTTGTAGCGGAAAATGGCAGATGACGAATTCTAGGAACCGGGACAGAAACCTGACCATAAGTTTTGCATCCGAGTTCGGAGTCGTGCTATGACTGCACTAGCAATGGGTCGTGCCTCTGGTTTCTGAGCCCAACAGCATTCCATGAGGTTCCATATATTGAGATCCCAGCCAGCGTAGATCCTCCGTATTGGGGGTGAAGGACGTGAAGGCCTTTGCCCCTTTGTCACGGCGTGTACGACGAGGAGATCTGCTTGGATCTCGAAAAAAGGCATCATGCCAGAATATAGCTGGATACAATATGAGGAGAGTTGTCACAAGACCGATGGAAGACACCCACCTCGTACATCACACACGCCAAGGAATAGATGTCACTGTGCAGGGATTTCCGGCTTGGCCCTCCGAAGTTATGCGACAGAGCATCTAGCAGTTCCGGCGCCTGCCATCTTGTGATACCCTTTGTCACACCGCTCGACTGTGGAAATAAGACTTGGGAGTCTTCCAAGGACGCCAAACCAAAGTCGGCCAGGCAAGCTCTACCCTCTGGAGTGACAAGGACATTGGCCAAACAGTTGATGGGGAATTAAAATGCGACTGCATCGCCTGTAACTAATCACTCACACATTTCAGTGACCCGTGGAGAATGGTAGGTTGGAAGCTGTGCAGATACTCGAGACCTTCCACAATGTCGAGGATCTGCGCAAGTCGTGTCAATCGACCCAAAGAACATACAATATGCAACACTCACGAAAGGTACACGACCTACATCTTCCTTCTGTAAAAATTGAGTGAGATTGCCTTTCTCCATCCACAGTGAAATAAGTCCTAAACTTGGCAGGTCGCTGTCCACGCAGTATAAGCCGTGGAAAGGTAAAACATTTGGATGTGAAAGTTTCTGCCATGCCTTGGCCTCGGTGGACAACCCCTGCAGGCGTTGGTTCAAACGAGACATGCGCACACCAAGAATAGAAATCCTACCTTCAAGAGCTTTGCGTCGGTGCGCTCCTCCACGCGTAGAACCTTCACCGCAATACCTTCACCGGCATGTGTCCATCCTTTCCAGATCTCCTTAAATGGATCTACACTAGCTACTAGTGTCATATTCGTCAATTTTACATCATTTTTTACCATAAGATTTATTGAATGAAGACGATGCACGATTCGACTGGCAGTCGGTCGTTCTGCTGGTTGTTGCAACCAGCAGATTTCAATAATGTGCTGTCAAATATGCCGCGAATCTTGCGCTCGCTGTGTGGTGGCCGTGGTGGTCTTTCTGCCCTTGCAACAGCAAGTGTGACGCGGTGATCATTTGAGACCTCATAAAATGGAATAAACCTGAGATTGCGTCAGAATGTACGCAACATGAACAAAAACAACGCAGAACGTGCCTCATAACAGACGCAAGCAAAGGCATAGATATCACTTGCGCAATCGTTTCGGCCTTGGCCTTCGAGATCTGCGAATTGAGGATCCAGCAGCTCTGGTGCTTGCCACCGGCAGGTACCTGTTGTCCTACCGCCGGATACTGAATCCTCCACTGACACTAAACCAAAATCGGCGAGACAGGCTCTGTGTTCATTTGTGATAACGATATTGACCTGATAGATAATTGTTTAGGAGCCCTCATGTCCAGCGGTGGATCTATTTCTGTGCTACTCACACCCTTCAGATCGCCGTGAATTATGGTTGGTTTAAGCATGTGCAGGTACTTGAGTCCTTGGGTAATATCGAGGATCTATGCTATCCCTCAGTATTGGACGTAGATGAGCGTAGTACAAACATGGGTAACCAATGTTATACAACGATATTCCCATTTTCCATCCACTGCGAAATCAGGCAGACTCTGGTACGATTGTTGTTGAGATGAAACACGCCATAAAACGGTAAAACGTTGGGGTGCGAAAGTTGTCGCCATGTGACAACCTCGGTCGAAAAATCCTGCAAACTGCAATTTCGGACGAGACATTCATATAAGCGATTAGAATGGTACCTTCAGCAGCTTCTCTGCGTCTGATTTCTGATATACCCTCAAGATTTTGACTGCAATGAGCTCATGGCCAGCCATGCATCCTTTCCAGACGTCTCCAAATCTACCTGCGGCGACTGGATCTGTCCCGATTAGCTGAACATCGTTTCGGACCAAACATTCCAGATCGCTGCGATAGTTTTAGGAGTACACTTAGAAAAAGTCTCCTGTTAGGAGACTCGGGAGGAAAGCAGACTAAATGCTGAGAATGATATTTTAGCCAACACAGACTTGGAGCACAGATTATAAGACCCGGGTACAGACGTACAGTTTGAAGGAGATTGATCAAAGACTCCGCTGGCTCGCCACGCCATGTCAAAATCTCTTTATAACACAGCGGATCCCCAAGTACTATAACCAGTCGTGTACAAGTCTCACCGGCGTCTATGGATAGGTGTCTCTGCTCCTCTTGGATTGTCGAGGCAGTTGCTCCGTTCATGTTTACGCGGTAGAACGTGTGGGAAACAGTGTCGCAACACAAGATATTGTTGGCAGCAAGAAACTGGCAGCACAACACGTGTAGAAACATGAGGATGCTTGACACCCATGTAGTATACCTCCGAGACCCGTTTCATGCAGTGGTAGAATAAATCAAGGATTAAGTCGTCCAATGATTGGAAGTATTAGAGGTGAGGTGAGGAGAAACACAATTTGTGAGCGCCTACAAGGATGATGTGAAAGTCAGGTACAGACATGCTTACATAGAAGAGCTGCTTACGCCGAGCCTAACATGGTAAACAAGGCAGCATGATGGGCTTGTCGGCACAGAAGTTTTCGTTCACAAGTGAGGGTTGAACATGACCTAAGTTTGATGTACGTACCTGCCAGTGAGGACAGTAAGTAGAAAACCTGAGTCGTTCATGTTACGGATGTTATTTAATATTAGCCCTTCAAGTGGTACTAATATGACTATGCCAGGAAGAGTAGCAGCAGTGCTTCAGATCAGAGTAACTCCTGATGTGATCGAGGGATCAGTGCATAATCGGATTATGTACATGATATAATCGCGAAGGAGCTGCACAGAGAGGTAGTACAAGTACAATTGAACTGGAGTCAGCCGGCTCAGTCCGAGTCAAATAGCGCAGTGTCGGACATCCAATTGGGATACTAGTGATTTCCAGTCAGCTCTACACGACGCGATACCACCAGACAGGACGAAAGGTTGTTTTGGTTGACTATGGGCTTCAAAGCAGTGTCGGCGCTACTACTTTACGGATATAAGCGAATTTCAAACGCCGCGGCCCTGCAGGCCTGGAAGAGTCGATCTCTCTTGTCAAAATCCATCCTTCTCAGGCTTCCCGCTGGATCCCTTCTTCTCTGGATCTATCGACGCGATGGGCATACTAAACGGGGTCGCTGGCTGACTGACTTCATCAGGACCACATCTATTGAGTTAGATCGGCGCCGACAGTTTATCTTGTGTTGAAAACATGCATACGCCGCATGCTCCGATCCACTGGAATGTAGGCCTTCTAAAGCATGTCCTCGTTATACCGAAAACGTACTTTGGTCATCCTCCGCGCATAAGTGGGACACAAGAATTCCGTCGGTTGAACGTTGAGGGGTCAGATGACACACTCTGCCAAGCCTCAAGCATTTTTTTTAGCTTTGTCACAGAGCGTAATAACAGGTAATGACCAAAGATTCATGTCCAGCAGGCCTCCAGTCACCAGTGTTTTAAAACACAGCACAAATATATCGTGTGCTTTCGAGGTGTAGATCTTGGCGTCCATTTCGATTCCCCGAAAGGTCCCGCTCGATCAAGGTACGCACAGCAGCAAGCATGTTTGTTTTGTCAAAGCCTGATCTACCAAGCAAACCTACAATGTCTTCTACCACCGATATACCCTTGGCGTCCCAGCTTTTTCAAAATGATGTCGATCTAGACCTTGTCTCTTCGAAGTCGCCCTAGAATCTTTCTCCATCCATACCCTTGAAATGCCGCCACCCCCCTCTCTCTGTGTAGAGATCCCGAAAGTCGGATACATAACCATAAACTCGGATGGATGCAGCCGAAAAACTACCAATCCGTCTTACCAAGCCACACGTACTCCAAAACTGATGGGAGCCACAACTGATGATGGGTTACGGTCCCGCTGATCCCATCTGCCGATTATGACCGTGACCGCGAAACGGGCCCCACACTTCTGATTCGGACCTCAAATACTAATAGACTCACACGAAACAGGATGGCACGTAATTTACGGTATTTCACGGATATTATTCAATTCCTAGGGTAAAACAAGAAGACTATAAGGCAATGCCAAGGAAATCATATCCAAATTTATCACGCAGACGGTTCCAAGACGTAAAACCTTGCAGATATATTGTATATAGGAGTAGGAAAAATGAAAATGAAAAAAAGGGGGGGAAATGTGGACGATGAGACAGAGTCCAATGTATGATAGTACAGGATTCAAACACAGCTTGTAAAGTGATTTCAAACAAAGCACTAGATGAGGTGTGAGAGGTGGCGAATCACGTCTCCGGGACATTGTGACCCAGGAACAAGAGAAGGGAAGTCCGAGACCGATAACGAAAGAAATAAGATAGACACAACAACTGGTAAAACAGGTACAGTGTAAGCTGCAGCTACAAATCCACCATCAGTCTATGATGCGTAGAGGAAGAGATGAATGAATAAACATACAAAGCTGATGTTGTCAACAATGCGGGGGGCTGGTGAATGCGGTTTAAACCGCTCCTCTTGATGGAGCGGATACGAACAAAAAAGAGGCTTAGGTTATTGCATCTATAATGTTTGTTCTCTTCGGGAAGCTTGTATTGACGTATAAGGCATGTTGCGTTGCGTTGGTTTGTGGCGAAACTGAGTGGGGCTTGGGGGCAGCGGCAAATCGGCACGATGATGTGGTGGTGGTGCTGGTGGTGATACATAGTGATACGAAAGGAATGGAAGGACGGACGGACAGGACCGGAGGAATGAGAGCGGGAAAGAGCAGTTTTGTCGAATTATATGCACATCGATGAATTGGGGAATGGTGTGCGTGCGTGACCGCGGGTCGGTTGGTAGCCGATGACGAGGTACGAGGTATGATATACAGAACAAGGGTCAGACGGCGAGAAAAGAGGACGGGAGGGAAGCAGGTGAGCGTGCGCGGAGGGAGGGAGGGAGGGAGGGAGGGAGGAGCGAACAAGGAGCGCATCATGCAAAAAAGCCAAAATTACGCAAATCGTCTCGATCGCGATTGTTATCCACCCCCTCCTTGCCAGGCACGGAAGAGAAGCTCCATCCCAATTAACGAAATGGATACCAAACCACCCCCCACCCCACGCACGCACACCCCCAAAAAAAGGTGCACGCAAAATGATGGTGGTCCCCCCCCCTTCTCCCCGCGCGCCCTCCCCTTCAAGCGAAAAACAAACGGCAGTTCGAGTTTCGACTGCACGATATGGCGCCGGTACGAAGAACGTAGAAAAAAGATATGGATGAATGGGTGTGGGTGTGTGTGTGTACGTGGGTGTTCTTCGAGTACCGCCGCTGTCTTCTGCGTTAGCTATCTTCCTTGTGTCGACTTATTTTTTCGACGCCTGCGCCGCGCGAGAGGGCTGTTCGTCTAATCTGCTGCAAAAGGCAAGGGTGTGTTAGCTTTAGCTGTGGTAGGATTGCGGAAAGTAAGAATGATAAATACCTCATCTTCATCTTCGTCGTCATCATCATCATCGGCTTCAACCTCACTGTCGCTCTCACTCTCACTCTCACTCCCACTCGCATCACCATCACTCGCACCAACACTAACACTCTCAATCCCACCACCACCACCAGCACCTAAAACAAACGACCCTCCAAGCGGAGACGACACCATCTCCACCCTATCCCTACTATCGCCTTCAGACCCAGCCAAATTAACATTAACATTCGAGTTAACGTGGCTGTGGAGCGTGTTGATGGAGCTTGAGTAGGAGGATGTACGGTGATGAGGACGGGGAGGTGGGGCGGGGACTGTTACTGTTGTTGTGATGTGGTGAGTGGGTTCGTCTTGCGGTGTGGTGGGTTGGGTTGGGGAGGATACGGCAGATTCGGAGGAGGGTGGGAAAATATCTTTTGAGGATGGCTGCTGCTGCTGCTGCTGCTGCTCTTCGACGAGAGGAGGATCGCTAGGTTGGTTAAGAACAGCAGTATCCGCAGGCGACAAAGAAACTTCAACAACCCCCTTCGCCTTCTCCTCCCTCTCCCTCGCCTCTCTCTCCTTCTTCTCCTTCCTCTTCCTAACCCACTCCATCCCACCCCCATCGTCCAAATTATCTTCAACCCCCGCACCCGCACCTCCACTCCCCATAGCTTTATCACTCTGCAACCGACTCCACTGGCCCCCACCCCCATTCTGTTTCCCAGCTTTCACACTCCCCATCCCCCCATACCCCCACTCTACGAATTCGGGCTCCTCGTCTTTGGCGGTGACGAACATGTTGGTGTTTTGAGCGTCGATGCGGCGAGCGCCGTAGACTCTGCCGTTTAACATTCTGGTGCCTTTGCGTCGGGATTTTATGGGGACTTGGGTTTGGAGGGGGGAGGAAGGGGAGGAGGAGGAGGAGTGGGGTTTGGGTTTAGGTTTTGAGGGTTTGGTGGAGGGAGCCCGACCGCGTAAATCGCCTTTATAGCTATGCGTACTCTCAGTCCTAGCAAGCGGAGACCCAAACCACTCCTTCCCACTCGCTTTATGCCCACTATTCGCACTCGTCCATCTATTCAAGGATAATCCAAGCCCCAGCCCGCTATGTCCCTCCTCACTAGACACGCTCGTCCCGCTCTCGTTCTTCGAGTCCTTGGACGAGGTCCGGAAGAGGTTGATAGTACCCAAAGTGAGTATGTCCTCTGTTGATATGTTGAACCCTGATGAAGCAGGGGCCATAGGCGATGAGGAGCGTTTGAGGAAGGGTCTGAATAGGTTCCTGGGTTTTGTCGTCCAGCTTGAAGTTGGTGAAGTTGAGCCCTTCTTGGATGGGGTGGGGGGTTGACAGGTGACTGTGGTTATGGCGGGCTCAAAGGGATCAGGGAGGGTTAATGTGGAAGTGTTAAGCGTGATCTCGCCACACGGGGGCGAGTCGTTCGGCTTTAGTAAGCGCAGTGACGGGACAGGGGACTTTGATACATCTATCGATGCAGAGTCCGTGTCTAATAAATTGGATATCTTGTCACCATCAACGCCCGCTGCAGCGGGGTCGTTGACGTCATTCTCGTCGTCCTCGGCGTCATCGAGAGCCCTGAGATCCGGGAGGGGGGCGAAACGGATTCTGCGTGAACCAGGGATAGAGCTACTGCGTGCGCCCGACTTAATATGACCGCCGCTCGTGACGGACTGACGGCGAGAATTAGACGAGAAAGACTCGTCTGTGTTGTTCCCTGATGAAGAGGAGGAGAGGGAGTTGTTTGAAGCGGCGTTTGATATGGGTTTAGTGGTGGGGAGTGATAAGGACGGCTGGGGTGGGAGGGGGTTGATGAGGATGCCGGGGCTGGTGCCGGAGCGGGGACGGGAGTGGGACGGGGGGAGGTGGAGGACGGCAGCCATGGGGAGGAGGACGAGGAGGAGGGAGGAGTGAGAGATGGACTCGGGACAACGAAACGCAGTTCTCGCAAAGTGTTTGGGTCAATTATAATTCCACATCCTCTTGGCACTAGCACAGATCCCACTCCCCGGGGTCCCGTTCCCAATCAGGCTACCATTTCGCCAAACGGCATTTCCCATTCCCCTCCCTTCTACCAACCTCTCCTTTCCTTCCGTCCCCGCTTATACCGTCCCAACTCCCCCTTGCCCGTTCATATTCCTCTTTTGTGGCGTTTTGTTTCGTTTTGTGTATCCTGGTTGACGACCGTGCGTCGGGCCTTACATAGACTTTTTGATTCCGTCTTTCTGTGATGCATAGCTCTTTGCCCATATCAAGGCACTTCGTTCCGTTTTGGCCAACGAATTTCAATTTCTGGTCTAGCCGGTGCTTGTTAGCGCAAGGCTTCTTCTATTACTCATTTATATGGCATATTATTACCCGGTCTGGACGCGTCCTAGGCTTCGGCGACGACGTGGGATTCTAGATCTCTCTTGTCAGACAACGGCACCCGTGCCATCGCATCACCTCACACTGCCATCTCGTCACCTCCACCTTACCCACCTCACAAGAATCCCACAATACCTAAAAACAAGCGCCCACACTAACCGGAACTTTCCCCGTTTCTCGCCATCTTTGGATCTAAAACCCATCAGACGTCCCAGATATCACAACCCTTTCCTGGCGACTACTCACTACTTATCCAGCCAAGTTATCTTAACGCTTGATTGCTTATCATGCACCGCCTTTCGCTTTACTCCGTATATCCCGTATTGAGGCTCGTCATCCTTGATCGCCGTTCTTCACATCTGTCGTGACGCGTACGTACGTATACCTGCGTATGCCGCATGTGTGCATATGGTATTCCCGTCCCCGTCCTCGGCCACTCCCGCTCCCGCCAAAGTTCTGCCACACAGTCCCCCGGGCTCGCAATTCAGTAATTGTACTGACACGTTTGACAAAAACCACTGCCACTGATTACCCATCCATCCATCCACTCCGTTCTCCAGCAGTACAGCCTTACCAATGCCAGACCATATGCACAGTCACTTCTTATCACCCCTTCTTCCCTCCTTCCCAGCCACACCCACGCGTCCAGTTACAAACCCACAAATACCGTCTCTACGACCCTGAATATCGCTCATATCGCATCTATTATCAGATAACGATGCCCCCCTCCCCAATCCAAAAGATAATAATCCCATAAACGGTCTTCAGACTGCGCGATAAGGCCCCCTCCGCCACATCCGTCGCAATCCATCTCAATATCAATTGGCCTTATCCCCAATTGCAAATTACAAATGATGAATTACGAATGACGAATCCTTTTTTTTTTTTTTTTGGCAATATTAATCAAATCGACCCCGGGCAACGTGTCTTTGAGTTATTGAGGACGGAATCGGCGTTGGTACGCCGGTATCTCCCTTGCCCCCTCCCCCCTTTCCAAGCCAAGCCAAGCCACCCAACCCAACCCAACCCCCCCTTGCCGACCAACCAGCCAGCCGCCCGGGTCGCCCGTCCATGGAAACAATTTTTGCATGTAATACGGGTTCTGTACTCGCTCGGTTGTCAGGCCTGGCAGGCCCCAGGGGGAGGCAGCGCGGTTGCGCACCCGGAACGATCTTCGATTGTTGTGTGTGCCTACTTACCAAGGCTTTCCCATTAATGTATGCCAAAAGGGCCTGTGCTGTGCTGTGACTATATGGGCATATGGACATATGGGTAAGTTCTGATAAGCCCAGAAAAGAAGCCCGCGCCTCGCGATGGCAGCTATACGCATTGTTCTGACTACAATCTTGTTTTGAGTTCCTAAATCAGTCCGCGTATCTTTATATCCGTTCGAATTTCGTTCCTAGCCCGGGCCCTGGTGGCATAGTAACAAAGCACACATAAGCCTGACCTACATAAGTACCGCTCTATCAGCCCTTGTACAGCGCCCTATTAATAATTATCGTTCTTCGGTCTGTCCGAGATTTACCTTTCAAATAGCGTTTGTCGACCGTGCGTGGCTACAACCGAGCGCTCAATCTGAGTTGGGTTGACTGATAATTGATAACGAGAGAAACCGTTTCAACTGCCACCTTCCCTGAGCTCAGCGTCGTCCTCCATGTATAGAAAATGCGAAAGTGTAACGAAGGGGGGGGGGGGTTGGAAATCACGACATTTGATCGTCAAAGCACGACATGCATAATGGGCACCCGCACCTACTTAGGCAGCCTACCACCAAGGGTTGGGTTGGGCGGGCGGTCGGTCGGTCTGTTGCGTACGATAACCCATACTATTATGTCCGTTACGTGTATTATCATGCAGGGTCAGAAAGAAGCTATGCCGCATAGTAGCGACGAGGTAATAAAAATAAAAAACTTAACTTTTGCGTATATAAGTCAGTTGTAGACACCTATAAACTGACTGAGTTTTGACGAACGTGCGCCGTTGGTGACCCACTCGATCGATCGATCGATCATCGGAGGGGGGGATTGGGAAAATAGACGATCATTTTATCGACATGCCGTCCTTGATTGCAATCGGCTATACGCGCGTGCGCGTGTGTGTCGTTGTTATCCATCCTTTTCTCCATGGCAGCTGTGTTTTTTTTTTTGTTGCTTGGAAAAAACCATGACCGTTATCTCGGTTCTGGTCTGAATCGCTGCCGTAAAAGCAAAAAGGTAAGATCTAAGAAGAAAGATCTAGATGCGAATCATGCGCATGCTTCGAATGTTTCGAAGTGTAGGTGTCAGTTGGTGTTTATTATAAATATGGTAAAGCGTTAAGGGTCGGCAGCAGTTCGGCAAATCACGGCTTATACTATTTAGTAATTATCTACTTATATAAACCCATGAGTTCGCGACAATCCTCTCTCCATAGGTATCCATTTTACGTATCTCCTCACATTGTCCTCTCATCGATTATAGCCCATTCATTAATTCGCTTCATTGTTTTAAAATCACCCTGCAGGACACCCGACACCTTTTCGACCAAGGGCCATAAGGGGCAGATATAAATAAATCCGCGAAGTTGGAAGTTATGCTACGGAGCGAATCTAATCCTCGACTAGACTAGCGGCTTCCCTCTAGGTTGAAATTGTACTACTGCTTGCTTGCTTGTTCAGCGTTTCCCGCAAGGGTGAATTATAATATGGCACGTTAACTTCCTTCTTTTCAATTGAGCAGGAGGGTTAGGAGGCTATTCATAGTTCTTTTCAGCGTTTACCCCCGTGTGGTTATTCAGGTTGCATGCAAGCCTTGTGGACGTGCGTCCTTCTCGGGGTTCTCATCGTTGACCGAGAAGATGAATTCAGAGGCTACGCACGATATCGAACTATAAATACCCCTCCCCCCCCCTCCTCATAGGACCCGTTCTTCTGCTGCTGAGGACCCCCGAAGCTTTGGAAGGATTAGCTACTATGAATTGCCTTGTTTTCATAGTGCTTCGCATGGAGGGAGGTGTACATAAGCACACACCTATCCTCATGGAAGGCTAGCTTATAGGATTGGATGTGGCTAGTGAGGAGCCTCCCATCCGGTCTCTTGGACACCTTGTCATCCTGTCTCCTTCAATCGTCAAGTCAACCCGATTCAATTGGTTGCATCCATCATTCAGAAAAACGTTGCGGTCGAGGATCCTTCCTCGATGGAGCTATTGTTGAAGTTTGGGTTGTGTTCGCTGCGCTGCGCATGCTCAGTCAATATCTGCATCATTCATCCACATCAAACTCGGGCCGATATCAGGCGACGAGTTCTTGTGACTATGCTTTGTCCGTGATGCAAACGAAATCGGGCTTGATAGGCCTTCGAGACCGACGGTGCTTGTCGGTCAAGTTTTCATCCGTTGTTGGTCATCAGATGAAAGGCAACATTCTGAACCGAGACGTGTGGAACAGGTTCCGCGTGCCCGGCGCCCGGTCTCTCGGTGGACTCATTCAATATTCAAGTGCGGGAAGTGGGAGTCATCAAGGAAAACGACCTTCGGCAGCAATTACTAGGAACGGGATTCAAGGTAGATTCCGTATGTGTATCGTCTCGGCCCAAGTATCATACTTAAGCGACCGCCACTATGCATATTTTTCATTATCATCAACATCAACCATATGCGGCATGTCAACTCCAACACTCGCGATCCTCATAACCGGCTCAAACCAAGGACTCGGATTCGAAACTGCCCGCCATCTTTCTAAGCATCCGCATATCCACCTTTTTATCTCCGGTCGAAACCCATCCCGCGTACAAGAGGCTCAAGAAAATATCACAAAAGAAGAGGACTGCAAGGCCGTTATCGACAACGTTGTAATTGACGTCAGTGATGATGCAAGTATCAAAGCCGGTGTGAAGGAGGTCGAGGCCAAACTTAACGGCGCTGCGTTGGATGTACTAGTGGTGAGTCCCCCTTGTTAGCTCTCGGTAATGGTCCACTTGATAAGTATGTATACTGTGCAGAATAATGCCGGTGTTGGCTTTGATAGACAGATTGAGACGTTAGGGCTTCGCACAGCCATGGAGAAGACCTACGCCACAAACGTCTTCGGTGTTGCCGTCATATCCGAGTCCTTCCTCCCTCTCCTCAAAAAATCGACAGTCGGTCCGAGGATTGTGAACGTCGGATCCGGAGTTGGTAGTCTCAGCCTCATGAGTAAGAAGAATTGGATCAGCGATAACCTCTCTTTTATCGTAAGCATGCCCCCACCCCCTTTGAAAGTTTGGCTTGGGTTTGGGTAGGCGCCGACTGATTGATACCGATCCGACAGGCATATAATTCTAGCAAGGCAGCTCTCAGCTCTATCACCTGCACCCTAGCTATGAAGAACCCCGATATCCATGTAACGGTTCTGAACCCAGGATCTAACGCAACGAACATCAATAACTTCACTGGAACTATGGATCCGAAAGATGGTTCTATGCTTATAGTACAACATGCGCTGGAAAGGACAGGGAAAAGTCCGGGCTTCTATACCACTGGCGGGGGAGATCTGGGTTGGTAGATTTGTGTTTATGACATGTACTTGTACAGCGCAGAATATGATATCCGCGGACCTCGAACATACGGCAATGTGACCGTTATATGAATATGTCCAGCAAGCATTAGCACGTTGTGGTGGCTTGAATGATAAGAGATTAAGAGATGCATGTAAACTTGTAAAGTGACTCGGACAGTGAGATGTCAACCAAAGCACCGTGACAGACCGTGACCAGGGCAAGTACTACTCACCATGTGATCGGTGACATGTGACATCGCACCATTAAAGTTGTCGCAATTGGGGCTGGTTTGTAGTGGCATTATCGCGGGTATCAGGTTCATAAATCACACTGTCGAGCCTCGGTCCATGTTTATGCTGACTCGTCTTGCCAGGTTCCCTCATCGAATCCCCAATGTTACATAATCTTACCATTTATGAAAAGAATGCGGGGCATGGTATCTCGATCGTAGCGGCGCGGGGCGCCAATCCCCGACTCACGACCTTTTGCGGCGGGAAGAACGAGATAAAATTATCACAGGGATGAAACATAAGACTATTGTTACAAGGTTGGATACAATATGTAGCGAAATTAGTGAGTAAGTGACGAGTACAAATACATGGGAGTTACAGTAGACACAAAGTTACAATGCTGAATTGTTAGAATAGCTACATAAGCTCAGCTTGGTCGTCTACATTTTCGCTTTCATTTTCAGAGTCAGACGAATCTGTTTCTGATAAGACGCCAAGGTGGAAGGTGGTGTTGGAGGTGAAGTTTGACATAATTGGGCTGTCAGCTTTTAGGGGATCAGCGATGAGTACGACAGATTGGATGTTGAGGGAGACACCACAAGTAACACCGTAGCTCATGGCACCACCATCCGATAGGTCGTAGGCACCGAGGGTGAATAAGACAATGACTGCGGATCCGGGAGTGATTTCTGTGTGTAGTTTTTGTAGGTCTTTGTATTCCGGAAGTCGGAAAGGCGCGCGGCCGTCAAAGGTGGGGACTAGACATAATCTGAGTTAGCGTGTGGCTTTGTGGGAATTAGAAGGTAC
>KN832979.1:479224-493504 GCA_000827315.1 Piloderma croceum F 1598
AATCGTCAAGTCAACCCGATTCAATTGGTTGCATCCATCATTCAGAAAAACGTTGCGGTCGAGGATCCTTCCTCGATGGAGCTATTGTTGAAGTTTGGGTTGTGTTCGCTGCGCTGCGCATGCTCAGTCAATATCTGCATCATTCATCCACATCAAACTCGGGCCGATATCAGGCGACGAGTTCTTGTGACTATGCTTTGTCCGTGATGCAAACGAAATCGGGCTTGATAGGCCTTCGAGACCGACGGTGCTTGTCGGTCAAGTTTTCATCCGTTGTTGGTCATCAGATGAAAGGCAACATTCTGAACCGAGACGTGTGGAACAGGTTCCGCGTGCCCGGCGCCCGGTCTCTCGGTGGACTCATTCAATATTCAAGTGCGGGAAGTGGGAGTCATCAAGGAAAACGACCTTCGGCAGCAATTACTAGGAACGGGATTCAAGGTAGATTCCGTATGTGTATCGTCTCGGCCCAAGTATCATACTTAAGCGACCGCCACTATGCATATTTTTCATTATCATCAACATCAACCATATGCGGCATGTCAACTCCAACACTCGCGATCCTCATAACCGGCTCAAACCAAGGACTCGGATTCGAAACTGCCCGCCATCTTTCTAAGCATCCGCATATCCACCTTTTTATCTCCGGTCGAAACCCATCCCGCGTACAAGAGGCTCAAGAAAATATCACAAAAGAAGAGGACTGCAAGGCCGTTATCGACAACGTTGTAATTGACGTCAGTGATGATGCAAGTATCAAAGCCGGTGTGAAGGAGGTCGAGGCCAAACTTAACGGCGCTGCGTTGGATGTACTAGTGGTGAGTCCCCCTTGTTAGCTCTCGGTAATGGTCCACTTGATAAGTATGTATACTGTGCAGAATAATGCCGGTGTTGGCTTTGATAGACAGATTGAGACGTTAGGGCTTCGCACAGCCATGGAGAAGACCTACGCCACAAACGTCTTCGGTGTTGCCGTCATATCCGAGTCCTTCCTCCCTCTCCTCAAAAAATCGACAGTCGGTCCGAGGATTGTGAACGTCGGATCCGGAGTTGGTAGTCTCAGCCTCATGAGTAAGAAGAATTGGATCAGCGATAACCTCTCTTTTATCGTAAGCATGCCCCCACCCCCTTTGAAAGTTTGGCTTGGGTTTGGGTAGGCGCCGACTGATTGATACCGATCCGACAGGCATATAATTCTAGCAAGGCAGCTCTCAGCTCTATCACCTGCACCCTAGCTATGAAGAACCCCGATATCCATGTAACGGTTCTGAACCCAGGATCTAACGCAACGAACATCAATAACTTCACTGGAACTATGGATCCGAAAGATGGTTCTATGCTTATAGTACAACATGCGCTGGAAAGGACAGGGAAAAGTCCAGGCTTCTATACCACTGGCGGGGAAGATCTGGGTTGGTAGATTTGTGTTTATGACATGTACTTGTACAGCGCAGAATATGATATCCGCGGACCTTGAACATACGGCAATGTGACCGTTATATGAATATGTCCAGCAAGCATTAGCATGTTGTGGTGGCTTGAATGATAAGAGATTAAGAGATGCATGTAAAGTGACTCGGACAGACTACAGTGAGATGTCAACCAAAGCACCGTGACAGACCGTGACCAGGGCAAGTACTACTCACCATGTGATCGGTGACATGTGACATCGCAGCAGCGGGGTTCATAAATCACACTGTCGAGCCTCAGTCCATGTTTATGCTGACTCGTCTTGCCAGGTTCCCTCAGCGAATCCCCAATGTTAATCTTACCATTTATGAAAAGAATGCTGGTATGGGCGGGGCATGGTATCTCGATAGATACCCTGTAAGTCTTACCAACTTTCAGTCCAAAAAACTGATATATCTTGTGACTTAGGAACTGGCGTGTGACATACCCTCCCACTGTGTGCGTTTCTTTGTTTTCACTGATTTCAAAATTGTCATCTCTCTGCCGTCAAAGTATCAATTGAGCTTCGAAGAGAATGTAAGTCGCCAATACAAGTATGGTACATGTTGCATTCTAACGCCCCAATGTCCTTAGTCAGCTTTATACGCGCCTGATCCTGAAATCTGCGCCTATCTTGAGGGTATCGTCGATAAATACAAACTTATGCAGTATATCAGGCTCCAGCACGAGCTCGTTCATGCTCGCTACGACGAACTTACCGCGAAACGGCACCTCCGCCCCCGTCGTCCTGTGGTTCATTCTGACCCTGTGAACAGCATTGACTATAAGGAGATTGAGGATATGGCAGATGTATTATTCGCGGGCCTAGATGGGCTGTCTCGATGGACATGACACGATATCTCAGGCTTGAGCGAGTTCAAGGGGACGGTCTTGCACACTAGATAAAAAAGTAGGAGTGATAGGAGTGGTAAGTGAAGGATCATTGCCACATTTAATAAGAAAATCTTTTGCAGTTCTTATTCAATCTACGTTCGACTGACTTCGTGGTTCTTTATATTGCCTTGTTGTTCTTTAGGGCTCCTCTGCCATCCAGATAGTACCTGCTCTTCAACCAAAGGTGGCGCGCCGCTTCAACTATGTGCGTGGAAAGACTTAGCTTGCTGCACCTTTCGCCATCAACAAACTCGCAGAGCTCATGGCACGCGACCCAAGGAGTGAAAACTGTCGGCACTGTTAGCCTTTTCCGATGATTCTTATTTATCCAGGAAATTTATGTTTTCCCTTTTTTTCTTTTTCGAAAAGACTCATTTACGGATGCCGACAAGAAAGCCTTCAAAGACTGAGCGTTTTATGGGACGTTCAGACACGAACTTGAATCAGATTTAAATGTGCGTCATTCTAACGGTTTACAGCTTGCATTCTAACTCAACAGCCACACGAGATAATCTGTACACCCGGCTATCATGCAGGGAAGTACGATGCAGCAGGGCGCTCGAAAAGCGTTAAGGAGAACATGCTGAACAAATTAGCAAAGAAGCCATGAATCGCGGACCACCATTTGTTTTCTTCTCTGACCATCATTTATAGCGGTATTGATTAAAATTTCGTAACAGTCGTACCAGATTTTCCGGTAGCTTGCAGGCGATCGTCCCCTGGGCCCAGATACCTCAATTCGCTTTGTCAGGACAATGTATATGAATCTCTCTTTGTTATGTTTTTTCAACGTGAGGCCCTTCCTTAGGTCGATTTCGTTCCGACTCACATCAAACGGATCACTCCTACTGGCATCAAGACCGTCGACGGTCAGCACCAGGAACTTGACGCTATTGTTTGTGCCACAGGTAATGTCACTTCTTTTCCGTAGTTGTGATATATCCACGGGCAAACAACCCTCTGCGTCCTCTTTAGGATTTGACACGACCTTCCAGCTGCCATTGGCCGTGCTGGTGTTTCTCGTTTCTCTTCAGGACGTGTACACCCCGCAATTTATTACTTATCTCATTGTCTGTGTTCCTGGTTTCCCAACTGGTTCCAGGCACTAGGCCCTAACTCAGCCGTCGGCTCAGGCTCATTGTTAGTCGTCATCGAGCGGCAGATTGAGTATGCGATAAAGGGCGACCTCGAAATTGCAGAGGGAAAGACCGAGGTGACGAAAGAAGCTACTACGAATATATCGAGGTAGGTTGCCATACTGGTATGATGAACAAATGCAGCTTTTATAATACACACGATAGCATTATTTCCCGACGGTCAGTGTCATTCGCTCTCATGTTCCAAATTGACTGCCTCATATCTGTTTTCATTGCAGACGGTCTATAGTGACAGATGTAGATCATGGTACAAGATGGGCAAAGACGAAGATCGAGTCGTAGGATTGTGGCCCGGTGCGTAACCCATTATTATTTCCTCCTGGATACCCTCATATAGAACATCAAAAAGCTCGTGCTTGCATGCCCTGCGTTCACTTGAACATCCGCGCTGGGAAGACTTTAACTATCAACAGTTGGACGGAATCAAGAACCGTTTCCACTGGCTAGGAGACGGGCAGACATATAACGAGAAGACCACGACGTGAGTATACATGTCTTTTTCTTTCTTTGCGCCCATAACTGGACACTTGTTGATTTTAGGTGCTTGGTACTTGAAGTTCCTCAATGAAGGCATAAGAAATTTACTTTTCATCAGCACGTTCGTCGTGCCACGCCGCTCGCTATCTGGCAGTATAACACTTACGAAATTCTTGCAAGGAGACCAGAAGGCGTTTGAATCAGAAATGTATGAACTATTTATTTGCTATCTGGATGAAGTACTGTGCGGGGGATGTAACGCAATGTATCTTCCTGCAGCAAGCGTGATATTTGGATTTTCAACCTTGGATACAAGTTGATAATGCCTCCCTCTATTCTCCACGGCCTCCTGCGTTTGCTTCTGCAAACGCATAACCGTATAAATTTAACCCTGCCTAATCTACCACCGCACTGCAAGGCTTGCCTTCATGGTATGCCCGCGAAGCAGGCTCCTCCGCCCGGAGCGGTGGAAAAATAGCGATGCCAGAGCAAGAACGTCATACTTTTCAGCTATGCATGTGCATCACTATTAATACATATCAAGAAGCAACCTCCCCAGCACCTACGCGACTGCACCAAACGCTGCATCAGACTTTCACCTGCACCGTGTAGAAGCGGTCAAGTAAATCGTCCAAAACTGGAGTGGAAGTATCTGAATCTGAATCGTTGTCCAACTCCATAAATAGCTTGCTTTCCATTATCTGCGCAAACGCCCCAGTTGGATATCTAACATGGATAACTACATTTGCCTCCCTACCTGGTGCAATTTTTACAGTGTTTTGCCAGTCACTGCGAAGTGATTCGCTGCTAGGACTGCCACCGCTGAAAGGAAGAGGGAGAGACACGGCTGAGCCTATCGTGATCTCGAACGGATACTTCGTGTAGTCGAATTCGACGACAGGCATGGTAATCTGATGTTCTCGGCAGGCAGAACGTACCCTGCGCTCTCGCAGAAACAGCTCATTTTGGGCCAGTGTATGCAAAAATGAAATGTCCTTCGGGGAGATGGGACTAACCTGGCCCTCTAGATGCAGATAGTTAGGATTGAGGTACAAATATAGTTCATGTACACCCACTGTTGCGTGCAGCCATCACCTCCTTGCAATATTCCCTATGCGATCCTTTCCAGTCCGCTCTCTGGCAACTCGATGAACAATAATACGACTCGTTACATCCACTACAAAGCCATAATGCGCTTCTCAAATCAGATTTATAGCACTGTAATCTTGATAAGGGCATAGCCGAAAGCAAGAAAACGATGAACAAGACAGACCATTTTGTTGGCACATACTTCCTTACCATGACCAACCCCAATATCCTTGATTGCGATGATCTCATCCATAGAGGTTTGAAATCGGGAAAAGGCCTTTCGTGCTCTCTTCGAGGTCGCGGATTGAGCTTGTGAAGCGGACTCCACGACAAAACCCGTTAGAGACTTCTCCGCCGTGCGTAAGACAGATGGGTAGATAATGTATTTTGGCAGGTCTTCGCACAGCAAATTGAAGTACTGCGCGTCGTCGCCGATCAGCAGATCCGCACACCGCAGGAGTACAGGAAGTATACCAGAGTCAAAGGCTTCAGTGATGCCCGTTAAGCCGTAATTAGCGAACATGTGTCCGCGAACACAATTACAACCATTTGATATGCATAGTGTTGCGTATTGGCGGGATTGGTTGTTTGTGGGAAGTGGAGAAAGGGAGCCCATGGCATCGACTAGGGCACGAATGGAATGTTGCGCGATGAAGGCATCGCGGATAATTTTGTTGTTGGACAGGTGAGTGATAAGGATAATACCCTTCGCAATGCGTGCGAGGCGATGAATATTGCGCTTGGGGTGAGAAACGTGGAAATTAAGATTCTTGAGAGCAGCTTGAGCAACATCCGCAACGTTTCCACCCATGGGAGCGATCACCTCCTCGTCCCACTTCGGCAAAGGTTGCTGGCCTAAGATAGGAAGTGATTTCAGCAGACCATCCACAATGTCATCAGTGTCCCCAGCACTGCGAAGACTATTCGTCGTCGCCGTGTTCAGCTTTCTCATGAGTGTCGCCACAATGCTGTCACTAGCCGAGCCAGGCATACTGAGTGTAAGGCTCGTCGGTTAAGCCTAGCAGGTCCCGTGACTGAAATTATGATAGCGCGATCGTGACTTGAGATTACTGGTCAGCCGCCAACGCCTATTATAAAGCTAAAGCTGGCGCTCCTCAGATCTTTATCGAAAACGCCCATCACCCGGCCGTCTTTGCCTTCCCAACGTCTATATCAAGTATGTCCATATTGGTTGTTCAGTTCACCACACTGACTGTACCCACATGGAAGGTTACCAGAACTCTATCGAGTAGTAGTGTCACGAATATGGCTCCCATTGAGAAACCAACCCATGAAAAGTACGATTATATCATAATCGGCGGTGGAAGTGGAGGATCGGGCGGTGGTGTGAGTTGCTGATCTTTGTCATACTTTGATGTGTTGACTGTGATGACAGCGTCGTGCGGCTTCGTACGGCAAAAAAGTGGCCGTCATAGAGGTGCAAGGAAAGCTTGGAGGTACCTGCGTCAACGTCGGATGTGTCCCCAAGAAAGTGAGTCCAATTGCTACCCTCACAAACTCTCGACCAACCATTTGGATGGAAGATCATGTGGCATGCCGCGGACCTCGCTGAAAAGCTGAGGCACGCCCCCAACTACCATTTTGCCGACGTCCCCACGCCTAAATTCTCCTGGTCCACCTTCAAACCCCAACGCGACGCCTACATCCGCAAGCTAAACGGGATCTATGACTCCAATTTCGTGAAGGAAGGCGTAGATTGGTTCGACGGCCACGCAAAATTCACGTCGCCCACTTCTATCGAAGTGACTAAGCAGGACCAGACAAAGTTCACGCTACATGCTGATGAGATTACTATCGCCACTGGAGGCAGACCGACTATCCCTAGCGAGAAGACGATCCCTGGTGCGAGCTTGGGTATTGATTCGGATGGGTTTTTCGAGCTTGAGGAGCAGCCGAAGAGGGTTGCGGTTGTTGGGGCTGGATATATCGCCGTGGAGCTTGCGGGAGTGTTACATACCCTCGGATCGGAGACGCATCTACTCATTCGACATGATAAGGTCTTGAGGACTTTCGATCCAGTTATTCAAGATACCATCACGCCTTGGATGGAGAAGACAGGGATCAATATCCACAAGCAGACGAATGTGGTGAAGGTGGAGGGGCAGAAAGGGAAGCCTTTGACGGTGCATACTGATAAGGGTGATAAGATCGAGGTGGACGTGCTGTTGTGGGCTATTGGGAGACACGCCAATACGGAGGGTATGGGTCTCGAGGAGATCGGGGTCAAGTTGGACAAGAAGGGAGACGTGATTGTGGATGAGTATCAGAACACGAACGTCAAGGGAATTACGAGCATTGGAGATGTCCAGGGTAAAGCACTTCTGACGCCTGTAGCTATCGCTGCAGGCAGGAGACTGTCGAACAGGCTGTTTGGCCCGGAGAAATTCAAGAATGAAAAACTGGATTATGCCAATATCCCGACTGTTGTTTTCTCGTCAGTATCGTTTCTGTTTCTTCTCCACATTTCTGAATAAATTTTCGATAGTCACCCCACTATTGGAACGGTGGGCTTGACCGAGCCAGAAGCTCGCAAGAAATACGGCGACGCTGTCAAAATATGTATGTCCTTTTCTTTCTCTCATGTCCCATTTCTCCAGACACTAACATTTAACTGTAGACAAATCTTCTTTCCGCTCTCTATATTTCTCAATGATCGACGAAGAGCACAAAGAGCCCTCTGTGTACAAACTCGTCTGCGTTGGGCCAGAAGAGAGAGTCGTGGGCGTCCACATCATCGGACAGGGCAGCGACGAGATCATGCAGGGCTTCGGAGTTGCTGTGAAGATGGGTGCTAGGAAGGAGGATTTGGACAATACTATTGCTATTCATCCTACTTCTGCGGAGGGTGCGTGTTTTCCTCTCAGTTTTTGCATCTGGTTGCTTTGCGTTGCTTTTGGTGAGGTACTGATTTTTTTTTCTGGTGCAGAACTCGTTACTATGCGATGATCTGGTCTTGCGGTTTTGTGAAATAAAGTCACCATGGACATCATGTGGAAAACCAATCAATGATGAGCGACTGTGTAGCGTACAATTGATAAGAATCAAATTTATGCAGATTTATTAGCGAGGTCGTCTATTTAAGTTATGCGATTACATGGGTTGGTTTTATGGTTGTTATTTTGCAAGTATTGATTTGTCGTTTGTCCACCTTCTCCTCGTCCGCCACCGAACAAATAGCAGCATACAACGCGCTCACGGTTGCCTTCAGGGAGACAAATCTCGCCCGTACCACCGCACTCTCCGTCTCCTGTTTCTGCCGTCATGACAGACTGGACCACAGACTCCAACGAGGCGTTGTCTATATCTCTTGGTAAGCTACGGAATAAAATAGCAAATTCACGCCCAGCTGATTAACCTACTTGCTTTCAAGTGCGCTCAGACAAGGACAAGGAAAGTCTCGCTGAAGACGAGACTTATGAGGACTTTTCTCCGAGTTTCACATATCCTGTGCGTGCAGCTGTACCGAGTGTTTGGGGTATCGCCTGATTGCTACCGGCCCTGCTCAGATATATGGAGAAGACGAGAAGATATATGGCTACAATGACCTTGTTATTGATGTGAGTCTGGATGATGCTTGCCTGCTAGAATAATTTTTAATTTGTTTTTTTAATGGGGATAGCTGAGATTCGCGTCTGGCTCGCTGGCACCATACCTCTCCGTAAACTACTCGGAAAAGTTACCTTCATCTTCGACGGTTGATGATGTAGAAGGGACTCTGAGCCCTTTCCTACCACCAGGTTCGTGGGTCTCACCCATTCCAATTGTACTCGATCGATCTTTGGCCCACATCATATGTGGTTCAGGCTACTATGAAGACGAAGCGGCATTTTTGATGCGGATCGAAGAAGACGCAACGACCTTCAAACCCCACGGCGACCTGATCCACACATATACCCGTCCCTCACCCTCTGCGTTAGGCAAGGGTAAAGGCGTTGCGCCATTAAGTCCCGAACATAAAGATGCAGTTGTATACGAGGTATACCATGTACGTTTCCTGCAATGATCGTGTGACAAATGAGAGCTTATGATTTGGGTAATTAGGCTACATGGAAAACGTCTGGCTTTAGGGAATATCACCGCCGGATGCAGCTGTTCATATTGTTGTACATCGAAGCTGGGTCATACATAAACGAAGAGGAGGACCAATGGGAGTTTGTAACCCTGTAAGGTTTTATCTGTATCTTGCCCCCCTTTAACGAAGACTAATAAAAAATATTAATATGCAACAGATTTGAAAAACGGAAGAGAAGAGATACACCTGATGTTGCGACGTATCATTTCATTGGGTATTCGTCACTGTATAATTTTTACCACTTCCCCGAGAAGGTTCGCATGAGACTGAGGTGCGCTTTCTGCTCCTTGGAATAATCTGCATTCTAACCATCCCTTTCCTATCCCTTCCAGTCAATTTGTCATCCTCCCTCCATATCAACGCCAAGGCCACGGGTGTATGTACCAGCAATTTCATCCATCAGTCCCCTTGCACACACTAACCTATGCCCAATTAGCCGAACTATACAACGCAATATACGCACACATCGTCTTGCGACCCGACGTTGCTGAGTTAACAGTCGAAGACCCAGCTGAGGCCTTTGAAGATCTGCGGGACCGTAATGATCTCAAGATGCTGTTATCAAATGCACAGTTCATGCAAGAGGGGTTCGGGAGCGATGGTGTTGGGGGCGGAGTCAGTCATGGAGGCGGGAAGGTCATTAAGGGGAAGAGTCGGGGTGTGAATGTGAATGCGGGTAGGGTGGGGAGAGGGAAAGGAAAGATGGGTCCGCCCGCAGAAAAGGGGTGGGTGGAGAAGTGGAGGAAGGACTTGAAGATCGCTGGGGTGAGTATGTCTGGGTTAAGCATGCTAACTATTCTCACGATTTGTCCTACTTCCTAGCGTCAATTCCATCGACTTGTCGAAATGCTCATCGTGTTACACCTGGACCCTGCAGATTTACGCGCTGAGAGGGCGTTCCGGCTCCAGGTCAAAGAACGGCTATACCGCTTCAACTACGTGCGTGGCACTTCTCATGGTGCTCGTTATACAGCTGATCTTGAGCATCTTTTTATATCAGGAAATCCTTGTACAGCTCGAGAAAGAAGAGCGTCTGGAGAAACTCGAAGAGACGTTCCAGAGCGTGTGCGAAGACTATTCGCGAATATTGGGTATGCTGCGTTGATGTAGACGATTGATCTGGTTGCATTTCTCCATGTTGCTCTGATGAATGCTTTGTGATTTCTTTTATCAATTTTTATCTTGTAGTTGCGGTGGTTGATCCGCCAGGTAATGCTTACCGTTCATGCGCATTTGCACCGGCTATTATATAAGTATTACTGCAAACCATAAGCCCTGAATAACCCATTATATAAACAAAGTCCCTTAAAACCCGAAATTGAAAACAGATTTAAATATCTCCACTGCAGGATAATCAGCATGTCTTCTCACGCCTCTCCTCCGACGCCTGCACCAAGTCCGGCCTCCTCAGCCCCCATACCAGAATCCCAATCATTCTCACTAACATGCGGACAAGTAAGAAATTCGGCCCCATCTTTATCTCTTCGCTGACACCACTGTCAGCCCAATGCACTGCCAAATAACAGAAAAGGAAGCCCACTTTCTTTTCCACAATTAAGAACGACAGTACAACTAGGTCGAGGTCGATTGGACAATTTGGCTGGATTATGAGAACATTTTTCGTTTCGCCCTTGAAGACGCCTTTACCGGGGATGCGTTGTTTGAATACAGCCAGTCGTCGGCTGGGTTCTGAGGTGGCGGTAAGCTACGGATTGCAAAGTACGGTTTGTATGGACGCCCGGATAGCAATCAACGACGGTAGATGCATGCTCACAACTAGATCCGCTATTTTCCGTTTACTGGCGACCTTCCAGCGATATTCCGTTTGGCTTTTGCCCGCGCGGAAATATCGAGTGTGACTGATATATGGTAAAATTCATCGGGACAATCGGTTGTGTAGTTATGGACGGTAAACGTACGATGTGGAGTAAGGGCTTCGCTTATACAGAAAATCTTGGACTCGCACAGCCTCTTGGAAGATAAAACAGCGGATTATGGCAGGTTGGAAGACATAAAGAGGTTGAAATTCCCAGTTCCTCCAGGATATCTGGGCTAGAAGCTAGCCACCACCAAGTTCAGTGCGAAGAATATATTGACCATCTCATTTAAGACCTCACCCAGAGCGCCATGCCTCCATCCGCGCCGTCTACGAACTTTTGGAACGAGGAGACGCGTCCGGAACCGAACAACTGAGCCTCTTTCGTGAAAACTTGGTACTCGGGCAAACCTGTGTCCGTGGTGATGGTGGTATGCTCAGGGTCATTTGGCCACAGATACAGTTCTAGAGGACCGTCTTGTCTGGGGCGAGACTGGTCAATTCCAGACAGCGAAAGAACGGAGCTCATGAGTGACAAATAAGAGACAGACTTTCGAGATAGAGAGCGATTCTACGCCCATTGAGCATTGATATATGAGTAGTTGGGGTTGAGCCTGAGACCAGGATCTAGACCGTGGTCCATTTGCCAGCCTCCTGTCGCATTGCTACTCACGTCTTCCAGTCGTCCCGAGCGGCACGGTTTTATGACACTCATTCTTGTGGGATGGTGGACGCTCGCTTACTACGTCAGGGGGACCCAAAACGTTGTGTGGAAAGAGCGAAGATGTTTTCTACGCTTAGATATCCACGGCCGTGGTTTTGAACCTGTAGCCTAATTGTGGGCTGGCTGATCAACAGTCGGAACCCGATTTGAGCCTTTGAGGATGGACTGGACAGGTTCAGAAGTCACAGCGCTTTCGAAGGAGACCGCGGTCGCTGGAACGAAAATAGTAATTCGGGAGTCTGTTGAGGAAGAATTAGGGTAAAACACAGTAGACAAATCTGAGCGAATTCGAGAGTGAAATTCAGACCGAGTTTTGATTTTTTGATGTAAGCGTTTTCAAGTCCGAGCCGCCCGAAAAATATTGAAACTCGGAATTCAGCTTTGATTTGCAAACTCAAGTCCTCTCCTGGCGGACTTTGAATTCTTGTGTCATCAAAGCTGACACTCAGTAAAAACAGAAATTCATGTACTATTCAAGTGAAGTCATAGGAAAGTCAGGTGAAGTACAGACAAAGTCGGCCTAGTGTCAAGCTGTAGTACAGTTCACGCAACACTTTTTCAATGCCTCTGTGCAGTCTTCCACAACATGTTTCACACCTCCACAAATATTTTTAGGTGGGAAAGTGCACATTTCCTGCGTAGACTGCAGTTTTCATTTTTTGGTCGGTTGTGGCTGTGCAAAGCTGTGCAATGTTTCAAATTTTGACTGGATTTTCAGAATTTCACCTAAAATCCAGCATTATCTACCTCATAGAAGACTTGCATATAAGCTATATAAACCATTCCAAGCACTTGGGGGACTAATACAAGCCCAGGATGGTGTGGGAGAGGGCTATGTGGCTGTGTTGTTTCAAATCTTAGGTGTCTAATTTTCAGAATGAAGCAAATAAAATTTTGAAAAATGGGACAGTATATTACACATCAATAGGATTGTTTTGTGCTATATTTTACAAAAGTTCGTCCCAAACTCATTATACAACTTCTGCATGGTGCATTCTGAGATGCTAAAAAAGGTATTTGTGAACTGTAATAGCATCAGACAGTCAGGTACATCCAACTATTGGGACCGGATTACAGTCAAGAGATAGTTAACACAATGTCAACTGATAGTATTGAGCACAAAATCATCAGAAATTACATATATTATCAGTGCACCAAAGGCCTTAGCATGCAAACACCTTTTCTGCCCAATGTCCAAATAAGTAACTTAAGGCTGCACAAGGCGGCAGAGCCCGCTACTCCACCCTTTGCTTTTTGGCGGCCCCTACGTGTATTGGGGCCATTTTTTTTGTTTTTATTGTAAGCTATCATACACTATTTTATCATACATTGCCTATCAGGAAGTCAAGTATGTCGCAGAGAAGGCCATTAGCAAGTCATCGTTCTTGTTGCCATTGGCCTGTCAGCAAACGATCTAAGGTGATCTGCAGCAGTCGACGAATACCACCATAAATGAAATCAGGCTGACATGCCGCAATCCAATCAGCGCCCAAGAGCACGTCAGCCTGAGATGAATACACAATTTGGAAAGGCAAATAAGAATGAAACCATCTGCCCTCCGTAGGAACAACGACGGGGCCAGAACAAGTGACATGGGCGACACCACATATGGACATGACATCACAAGGCACATTGTGAGCACACAAAAACTGGGTGGATAGCATTGAATTTGGTTTAGTTGAATAGATGAATATTTTGGCAGGAAAGTCTGCATAAGTTCCTGAAAGACAAATACAAGACATGATGGCACTTGAAGAGCTACGGAGCTGAGGGAGACGAAACACAGATGAGCAGAAAGCCCAGGATCACGCCACGAAACAAACAAGTCAATATAATGATGCACAGGCCCCTTTTTCTTGAGCCTGGACAGATCATGGAGAGTCGAAACGGATATAAAAGGCGCATCAACAGATACAAAGAGAATTGGACGATCTTGAAATCCTCTGCGAAAACTGAAACACTGCAAAAATCGGACCCCCCGTGGTAAAACCCACTACTAAAGTAGCGGGAATTTGGAAGTCTATCTTCTTGCAATGTTTGCTCTTGTCCTAAAGCCACTGCACCTGGAACTTCAGATTCCAATATAATCTTTGTTGGTATTTTTTACATATCATCTGCATTGTTCTATGATTATTTCTTACTTACTTTCAATTTGCCTTTTTCAATCTGTACTCTTTGTCAACAGGATCCAATTTCCATATGTTTTCTCTTTTATGAATCTTTCAATGTAAATGCAAGGGATCCAAGACAAGAGATTATCATTCTGAAGCTGGAAGCTGAATCTTTAGATGCAGTCAATAATGTCAAAGATGCAACACAAGGGGTTATCTTGCTGGAGGTTGGATCTTCAGATGCAATCAATAATCTCAAGGTCAAAATCCAAAACAAGGAATTATCACCTTAGAGGTTGAATATTTTGTCTCCAGCTTGTTCTATTACACATTCACCATTACACATTCACCATTCAATTCATTCCTTGGTGTCTGCTCCAGCTCATTCTATCACAAATTCACCACTCAATTTACCCCTTGGTATCTGTTCCAGCTTGTTTTATCACAAATTCACCACTCAATTCATCCCT